>JAYMTP010001410.1:0-24199 GCA_036897365.1 Geranium brycei | reverse complement strand
TGGCTATGTGTAGTTTTCCCTAGTTTAACTGTGGTTTACTAGACTTACCCTTTTAAAATTATTATTACTATAAGAAAACTATTAGGAGTAAACTCACAAATATTAATGAACTAATTACAATTATTATTAAATAGGTGTACTCATGTCTACTTTGCTCGCAACTATACTCTTCTAAGACAGATCATTAATGTTTTTTTTTTAAATTTCGAAGGTCACATAATATATATTTTCTCACCATTGTTAACTACGCTATTTTTTTATTATTTTTAAAATTTTAAGATGACCAAAATACCCCTCATTTATTAGAATTTTCAAATGGTCATTGAGAGTTTTTATTCACTTCTCCCCTTTCTCTCTACTCTCCTTCTCGTCTCTTCCATGTTTGCATAGGTAGACGCTGTTTTTGATACTCTCGATAACATTAGTAAGATATTTTTTATACACTCGATTACATTCGTAGTCAACTGAAAAGTGACACGATAAGTGATTCCTAAAACTTGAAGGACAAATTTATCCAACCTCTTGCTTACTCTTTTTTTTTTGCGTGGTTTGACTATTCTAGTGTTTTGCATGTAAAATTTAAAGATCTTAAATTTGGAATACGAAAATTTTGATTTGGTGTGGTTTTAAGTGGTGTAAAAGCTAGGACAAAATTGTTATTTCAAATTTGTTTATTCGAAAAGACTAAAATGTCTTGACCTTTAAATAAAATTTGAAATTTGTTAATCGATGGAGGAAAAAAATTGTCAATTAACAAAAATATGTTATATAGTGTAGAACATTGATACTTAATTCCATTTAGGTAACCTATAAAATAAAAAAAATCGGTGTATTCGGATGAAAAACACGTTTCATTAGGTATACGGTGTACCTAGCTACAATCATCCATAATTTTTATTTATTTATTTTAATTTTTTTAATCAGTGACATTTTAATCATTTTCGAAAATGTTAACAAAACTTTTACAAGAAGTTAACGGAAAGGTGTAAATGCAATTTTTAAAATTTAGGGAAGTATAAAATGTATTTTTAATTAAGGGGAATTAAGCGAGAATGCCAAAATGAGATATTGTGAAGGGAGAGGTAAGGGTTAGAAAATGTCCATGTGAAATGCAATTTGGTATTTTATCTTCACCATAACGACGCCGTTTGGTTTAGTCGTAATTTAGGCCAAGTTAACAAACACACAACCAGTTTCCTCATAATTAAAAAACGACCTCCACGAACTTCCATTACAGTACAACACATGGTGTTTCTTCTACATCTTCTACTTGTGAGCGAGCGAGCGAGCGAGCGCTAGGGTTTAAAAAGAGAGAGACAAGTTTCCAACTTTACATTTGAAGAGAATTAATTGCACAAATAGATCTCGTGTATATGCAGAGGGAGCAGCGAATTTGCCCTAATCTTCTTCTGTATGTGTGCAATTGCTTTTGATCGAAGACGAAGAAGAAGCAATAATGGCGTCAAATGCATTCGGGAAGCATTCAGGACCAAGCGCAACCCCGATTTCGTCAAACCCTTTTACAGCTTTCTCTCGTCCCCCGTCACCTTCTCCTCCGCAGCCCTTTCCTGCACAGCCCCTTCAGCGATTTCCCAGGTACTCTATCTCTCTTTCGTCCATTGGAAATTTATCGTCTGTTTGTCTCTGCGGTTTCCCATCATCAAGCAATTAAACCATCTTCTGGGTGCGGATTAGATGTTCAAGATGTTGCGATTTTATAGAACCTAAGGGCACGTGCTTAGTGAGAAAAGGTGAATTCAGGAACATGAATTTTTTTGGCTACTATAGCTTATTTTGATTAGTGTTTAGTTGGGAATTAGGTATGAATATGGTTTTGTGATGAGGGTTTAAGTTGAGCTCTTCATCTGAATTGGATATGCACGCGTTTAAGGTTGCAGAGCTTATTTCTGACTAGCTTTGGTCATTCATGTTCTTTTGCAATCTTTTTATGATTTTATTTCCTGACAAGTTGATATGAAGAAATTAAATGGTTAGTCTTGTGACAGTGATAGTTATAAACCCACTTTTGATGTCCAAAGTATATCACCCAATTGGATTACCGTCAAGAAATGTTCCAATTACTTCGGTTACGGTAGTGAGTGAACGTTTTCTCTTCAAGTAGCTCCTTAGAATTTGTCAATGTCTAATATCAGACGTGATTCCATCACCTAAACTCAGGAGTACTTATAGATTTCTCGTGATGACAGGGAATCTGAAGCAGACAATATCCGTACAGCTAACTTCTCTAGCAATTCTGCAGGACTTTCTAGGTAATGACCTGCACACAGTTTTTTGATCAGAAATAAAACTTTTATAAAAATGAGAAATGAGGGGAGTGAAAGTTCCCCAACGAGAGTACAAAACTGAGATCAAGAAACTAAAGGGAAAGTGGGTTTGGAAGCCACACTTAAAACGACACATCATTTGGAATTCCTTCCGATCGCAATAAAGAGAAAGTCCAGTGTTGGACTTTGGGCAGGGTACTCTCTGGAGACGCTGATTCATCTCTAAAAACCTTCCCGTTGCGTGCGAGCCAAGTAAGCCAGAGAATGAGGAGACAGACCCTCAGCCATGTGCGACGGCCAGCACTCTCAACTTAGAGACCGTCCCACATAATCAGGATCTGAGCAGTCCGTCCCGGAATTACTGCATTAATACCTCATCAGCGAAGGAGGAGATGGGTGCATGTTTCGGATCGGTCTGGCAATGAGAACCGAGATGCTGAGAGGCAGGAATAGGCACTCTTCATGACCGGCCAGCCAAGCGAAACTTAATGGACTCACGAATGACCTACACACATCTTTCTTTCTTTCACTGTTTGATTGTTTATTTTAGTTTTAGTTGTCAGAAACAATAACAGAATTAGGTCCAACAAGAACACCTCCTGTTAAACACCTGATTAGCATACAAATAAACATCCCTAGCCAAGCAATAAGTTGCCTTATTTGTAAATTGTTTCACATAATACAATGAAATAGCCCTATATACTCAAAAGGAGTCTGCAGTCATTAACCAACAAGCCAAAAGGAGAAAACATCAGAGCTGAGCTTGTAACAGCCTGCACCACTGACAAGCAATCTGATTTGGCCTCAACTTGACCCCAATTATTCGCATAATCTTAACCAAGATACTCTTTCATGCCCAAGGCTTCTACTATATCTGGTCTCAAATTTCCGCTCCAATAAACACTCCTTGCTGCTACGAGAAATCCCCTATGATCTTTTTCCACAAAACCCAAGCCATAAGCTCCCTGCTGACCAAATACATCCCCTACAGTTATTGCATAAATGTTGAATTTGATTTGACCTTCAGTCAACACCCCCTCTACTCAGTTTGCATGCTTTTATCAATTCCAGTCAATTTTAAACTTGTGTTTGTAGTATAACATAGTTCTTGAACAGTGTTTTAGTATTTTTGGTTTCACTTCAAGCAGTCCCACAGAGTTTACTTCCACATGGGGTCATGGGGAAAAAGATACTTATAAAGGTAATGATGCCCAAAACAATATGAGGCCATCTACAGTCACATCATTTGCTGCTTCACGAAATTCTGGAACAAGCCTTACAGCGACGGTTACCCGGTCCCAACAACACTTCAAAGGAAACAGACCTACTTCTTTGATCTATACAGATGATTTATTGAGCAACTCCAGTCCAGCCATCACTACAAGGTGATTTTGATATATCTTTTAGCAAGTTTTGTTTGCAGCAGTAAATGTTTCCTAATTCACAAAATAAATTGAAATACATAGCTTTGGGATATTTTTTAAAATGTACCCGTTTTGAATTAAATGCGTATTAACACACATCTTCACCGAGAAACATTTTTGAACCACATATTGTATTTTCTAACCCTCACGTACTGTCAGTTTACTCCCTTTCACTGTGTTTGTAATTTTGTTCAGCTCTAAATTGGTTATATTAGATTATAAATATTGTCTTCCCCTTTAGTTTTGCTCAGTTATGTAGTTGTATAAGGTCAATAACACTGGATCCTTAATTTTATAATAATATTATTATGTCAAACTAGCAATTTGTTTTTACAAGCACTGCCTTATCTACTTTTTTAGTATCATGCTCTTGTTAACCAGTTCTTGTTTCTCAGTTGGGTAATTGTGTTTTTTCATTCGAAAGTTGCTTTGGACTTTTGAATTAAGCTCTTTTAGAAGTCTGAACTTCTCTAGGGTTCCTTTCTTTCTCTGTTTGTGTGTGTATGATGAGGCTATTAGACGACTACTTATATAATTCAGTTATGTCCAATTTCTGGAAAGCAAATTATATGGCTATAATATACATCTTAGCAGATCCATCCTGTTGATAATTTAATCTGTACCAAGTACCAACACTAACTGGGTGTCTAACAGATGTTATTTTTGAAATCTTCCATCACTAGCCTAGTTTAATGGCCACTTAAGGCATGTTCCATGCGGTGGTGCGAAGAAGTGTGAGACGGTACCCATTGAAAAAGAGAAATTGTATGTCTGTGTGGACTTCCATGCTTGTATATTAGGAACATCTTCATTTGTCTAGCTTCTAAACTTCTTTACATTATGAAAAGATTACATATTTTGATTAAGACTTACACCTGTTCTGAGTTAGAAGATTCAGACAAATGATAATTACTCGTTTGTTGCTTCTCTTTTCTTATTCTATTTATATGACCTGGCAGCCACCCAAGAGCACCTGTTGTCAACCAGAGTCACATTGTTCCACAAAGAGCACAGTCATCTCCTTTTGTTTCGAAAAGCAGTTATTCTAGGGAGAAAAATCCTATTAATGAAGCTCAACGGTAAGTTACAGCCTTACAGGTCTTATCAACTTTCTCTTTACTCTTACCATTTTCCCAAGTACTTTTCTGACGGGGTCCTTTCACATGGCTTTTGATTACTTTATTAGTGGTGCATTTCATGTTTTCTGACTCTATTATGCTTTCTTTGCTTGTTTTGCTAGGCCCTTGGCTTTGCCCGTTAACTATCATAATCACTCTGGTTCACAGATAGCACGATCACCCCCTGCAGCATCTGTCAGCAATCATTTTGACGAGCATTTTCCTCCTCTTGGTGCGGCTCAGCGGTAAGTCCCTATGGTTACTGTAATCCTTCACTGTTTTCCGTGGACATGATTGCCAAACAATAGGCTAGTTTAAACATCTTTAATAACAACATTCCGATGCTTGCTTTATTGTAACGATTGTATTCACCCTTCAGGTGATTGGGGATTATTGATAATGTAATTAGTTACTTTCACAACATTCCCACTACTTGAGCATCTCTCCGATTTTTATCCTTATCATTCAAAACAATTATCAACAGATTACTGTGTAGGTGTATGGCTACGGTCATGTACTAAGAATCACATGCATACTTGTCTTTCCATTACACTTTACCAGATGGCTGACTTCAGATAGTATTGCTATATCATTTGTCACGTCTCTACATAACTGTGTTTTATTGAACATTTAGGCCTGCTTTATCCTCTGCATGGGGTAGCCGCCCAAAGTTGCAAAGCAACAGTTCCAACCCGTTGGCTCGTGAAAACTTGCCTACGGTGCCCCCTCATGGAAATTCTTATGACCCTGGAAATGGTTCTATGGCTTATCCTGCTGACTTGCTTGGTCAAAAACGAAACAGATCTCCTCCAATGCAATCTGCAGCTGAAGTATTTGAGAGAAATATACAATCTTTTCAAGGTCAAACAAAGAGGTAAACTAGATAAATATTTAAAATAGCAAATTCATAAGTTATTTTACTCTCCTGTTATTTTTTATTTGTCAAGTGTTTCCTAGTGGTTGAAAATGGACTGAAAATTTCTATATAATTCTGGAAATAGGTCTATGACTGATCCCTCTGACTTCAATGGTCAAAAGCGAAACAGATCTCCCCCTATGCAATCTGGAAATGAAGGATTTGGGGCAAATGCACAATCTTTTCCAGATTACACTAAGAGGTAAAGTAGATAAATATTAGCATATATGTAAATTATTTTACCGTCCAGTTGTTTTTTTTTGGTACAACTCTTATTTGCTGGATGCAAAGTGTTATAGTGGAAATGGACTTTGTAAGGTATTAGTTGTGTACTTTTTTTTATTTATCAGCATCCTTTTGGAAGGCAAGTAAATAACCGAGTTGATTCATTCTCATATTCTTTTCTACTACAATAATTTTAGTTTCCATGCCAACGATGAATAAAGAACTACAGTCTTTGGAGTTCATTTAGACTATAGCTCCAACTATTAAATTAAAGGATGCTATTTTTGGTTCAAGCAAATCCATAGTAGGTCAGGATTTCGATGACTCAAATCCAAACAGGCTGTTCTGAAGTTTAGAGTTTGATTGAGAATGTTGAATTCAACTTCACCTATGCATAGGTTTTTTTTTCCAAGTGAATAATTTTTGTAATGAGGACCATAAACCCTGTGCTGCAGATCTTTTCCATAAACCTGGTAACTCTTGAACTACTGAAAAGGAGAATAATCACTAGAGTGTAAGGAAAACTATGAGGATGGCATTGTATCTTTTATCTCATGTGACATGTGTAATAGCCTTGGAGTTTTAGTTAGCCTTATTTGGAGGGGGTTTCCAGCCTCTTTACTATATAATAATGTTAGAGTTGATGTAATCTTTTTATTCATAATAACTACTTTATTGATAAATATTTAATAAAGAAGATAAAAGTAATGATCACATTGTGATAGCTGGTTAATAATATAACTAGCATAGATTGTTGATAGCCAGGGAATGTAGGGAAGGAATGGAACAAGGATAGAAAAACATAGTACATCAATCTTATTGTACAATTTTGTATCAAACTGGACAGAATAGGCGGGACCGTGGGAGTGATGCTTATAGCATGAAAGACAAATTTAAATTGCAGTATTATATATAATCTGTTTTGTCAGATCTTTAACAAGATAAAGACGAACTATGTCTTTACCAGTAAAACCATTGGTACCCTATAACTCTCGGTCCCCAGAAAATAATGCAGCACAGTGATTGGGAATTGGGAGTAACAAAATGTTTGGAATAGTTGAATGAAGAGCTTTATTTTGTATGAATATGTTTTTATTATTTTCCTTCCAAAAAATCGGTTAGTAGTACCTGAAGTAAAATGTCATGAAACAGGAAGGGGAAGTGAGTGAAAGGAGTTGCAAAAGTCTACTATCTAATATAGACAAACATCTGTTATTGACCATGCAGTTTAACCTAGCCATGGTTTTCGATCAGAGCTAATGGGAATCTGTGTTTGAAAACTGAAGCTTACAGCAATTGATATACTCCATTGCATTGTCTTTTTATTCCATCCTGATGCCTTCTTTTTTTCCTTTTCTGACCTTTTATCCCGCTATATATGTTTCTTACCTTGTCAGGCCTTCAGTATCTCCTCCTAAAGTGAATACAAGCTCTAATCCTTTCAGTTCTGACTCTCAAAGTCATCAGCGGTCTTCACTGTCTGTGCCTAAATTTGACGTAGAACCTGCTGCAACCAAGCCAATTGGTTTCTCAATTCCCAAAAGAACAAGGTCTCCTCCATTACTTTCAGCTGATCAGAGTTTGCAAGGAAGCTCCTATCCATTGCAAGATGATACTGAAAGGTGAATCTCTAATTCCTTTGAAGATGGCATGGAAGGGTAAATTATTGGTGCAAATCTATTCATTCTCTTCTTTCCTTGTATTTCGATCATGATGTTGCCAAGACTTTCCATTGACTTCACAGAGAAATGCAAGCCAAGGCAAAGCGGTTGCAACGATTCAAGACTGAATTAAGTGAAACAGTACAGAGCAGTTCAGATATTGCAGACCAGAAGGTGTCTGCAATGAGGTCGACGGCAGACAGGGGAAAACCTTTTGCAGAACTTTCTACTGTTTCTGTAGGGGATTTATCCAATGATAATGTTGATTATGAAGGCCTGGAATCGTCCAATATTATAATCGGCGTATGTCCTGACATGTGTCCTGGTATATCTCTAAACCAGTTAATCAATTAGATTGTGAGGGTCACTGGCCCTGCCCCCATCTCATATGTCAGTTAATGAAATAAAAAAAATCTTGCGCTGTTACTTCTTTGGTTTTGTTCGTACTCAAGGTACAAAAAGTTGTTCTGTGGAAGGGGGGGCTTTCAAAAGTATTCTAGTACTCTAGGAAAAATGTTTGGAATGCATGTTGTGCAACATGCTATTTTGATTTTTCTTTTGCGATGAGCAAATGTCGCTCATCACATCATATTATCTTCTGTTCATTTTTCAGAGTCAGAAAGAGCTGAGCGAGAAAGGAAAGGGGATCTGGACCAGTATGAACGTGTTGATGGGGACAGGAATCAAACTAGTAAATCCCTAGCAATTAAGAAGGTTTCCCTTGTCATACTTTAGTTTCCCTCCAAGCTTTTAAATTAAATTGATTTTATCAGATAAATCATGAGAACTGTTGTGTTTATTTTATGCAGTACACCAGGACAGCAGAGAGAGAAGCCAATTTGATAAGGCCCATGCCCATCCTGCAGAAGACTATTGATTACCTTCTGAGCTTGCTAGATCAGCCGTACAATAACCGGTTTCTTGGCTTGTATAATTTTCTATGGGATAGGATGAGGGCAATTCGTATGGACTTGAGAATGCAGCACATATTTAATCGAGGGGCCATTACCATGCTGGAGCAGATGGTTCGTCCGTTCATTATCCACACTCACATCCCTAATGAACATAAATCAACATTGTAAAATACTACCTTGTTAGGCTATGATGGGCAATGCATTCAAATTGCCACTGTTATTCTCTGTACTAAAAACTTCTTTTTTTAATTGATTTCAGATAAGACTTCATATAATAGCCATGCATGAACTATGTGAATATACGAAAGGAGAGGGATTTTCCGAGGGTTTTGATGCGCATCTAAACATTGAACAGATGAACAAAACTTCTGTTGAGTTATTCCAAATGTATGATGATCACAGGAAGAAAGGAATAAATGTCCGTACAGAAAAAGAGTTCAGAGGTTATTATGCCCTTCTCAAATTAGACAAGCATCCCGGGTATAAAGTAAGTATCTCGAAATGCCAATTTTTAGAAAGGCTCCCCTTGTAAAACCTTTTGAAGTAAGTAGTTCCTGCTAGGTTGAACCTGCGGAGCTCTCACTTGATCTTGCAAAGATGACTCCGGAGATAAGACAAACACCAGAAGTACGGTTTGCTCGTGATGTAGCAAGGTTTGTACCTTCCATTTTGTTTCCAAGTTTCAACTTGAATTTGTTACTTAACCAAGCTGTTTTACTTCTCCAGAGCTTGCAGAACTGGTAATTTCATTGCCTTCTTCCGGCTTGCAAGGAAAGCAACTTACCTGCAAGCATGTCTAATGCATGCTCATTTCTCCAAGGTATGAGACTGGCTATGATTTTAGTGCTTTTACATGGAGATCTATACAATTTCAAACACTTGGCCACTCAAAGCATTAATTCATAGAATCAGTTATCAAGCGAGATAGAACTTAGAAGGCGCATAGTACCAAAAATTCAGTTTTCTTTGCTTAGTAGGATATATAGTGTCCTCTTATTACGTAATTACATTCTTCATGTCTAACCATTGCAAGTTTTTTGCATGCTAAACTATGAAATATTGCTAGTGTATGGAAATGTTCTCTGTGTGAATAGGGGTAACCACTTTTCCTCTTTACCCCATTTCTCTCTCCTAATTCCCCACCTTGAAAATTCCCTATAAGTTCTTTACTAGAATTGGACAAGGAACAATGCCTGAAAATTGCACGTAAAATGTAATTTTTCTTGATAATAGGATTTAGCCTCAGTAAATATTACGACATTTTTTCTCTTTTCTCTTACAACTGGGGAGTTATTTGTGCACTCACACACAAGCCACTACTATTTTCTCACTTTTTATGCTGTTATGATCAGTTACGAACCCAGGCACTTGCTTCTTTACACTGCGGTGTGCAGAATAGTCAGGGCCTCCCTGTTGCTCATGTTGCTAATTGGATCGGGATGGAGGTACTCCTCCTTGACACAGATTTCATTTTAATTGGTTATGTGAAAAAAATTCTGACGTGCATTATTTTCATTTTGGATTTGTTTTAGGAGGACATTGAAAGCCTTCTAGAGTACCATGGGTTTGTGGTAAAAGAATTTCAGGAACTGTATATAGTGAAGGAAGGCCCATTCCTTAATGTTGACGCAGACTACCCTACCAAGTGTTCAAAGCTTGTTCATATGAAGAAGTCAAGAAGTATTGCTGAAGATATTTTATACTCTTGTCTGGTAGCATCTTTACCCACTAAGAAAGCTGCTGAAATTCCGTTGGGTAAAATATTGAACAATGACCTGAAAGTTCCCATATCTGCAAAAAGGGGTAGCTCTGCACCTGTTGATGAAGAAATGCAAGAGTTTAAGGCTCTTCCATCTCCTAAATATAGCAATAAAGTGCAACCAATTCTCGGAACCACAGTAGTTGGTCAACTGAATAAAGATGACCATCAGATGGATGGTGCAAGTCGATCACCGTGGGGATTCTCCTTTCCTCCTAGTTCCCAAGGATTCCCGATAGCCAGTGTTAAAACTGTTGAGGAACCACATCTTAATGTTCTTTTCAGAAAGATTCCAGAGAGCGATATGCATTTTGGCAAGGAAGAAATGCAATCGCAACTTGTGACAAAAGCTACTCAGCCAGAGATATCCTCACCACAAATTGTATCAATATCAACTCAGCTAGATAGGCCCCCAGCAGCAAGTTTGAAAATGATACCAACTCAGCAAGATATTATGTCCCCATCCCAAATTGTGTCAAGAACAACTGAACATAATAAATCACCTGGTGTTCAAATCAGTTATAATGTGGATAATTCAGTACCTATGAGTTTGACTGGTAGTGACATTGAAGATGAAGATACTCCCAAAATGCACGAGGATGACGAGATTATGGAAAAGCAAGATGATGAAGTTGCCAAGGCAAAACTCAAGTTGATCTTAAGGTTATGTAGCGCTTCCTACTGTTTTTTATGGCAACTGTTGGGGATGTCTCATGTTTGTCTTATCCTATTTCATCTTACTTTCTCTCAGATTATGGAAGCGACGATCCTTAAGGCAAAGGGAGTTGCGTGAGCAAAGGCAATTAGCAGCAAATGCTGCATTGAATTCGTTATCATTGGGGCCACCGATTCGATTTAGCAAAGATGTTAGTTTCTTTTTTCTTCTTACTATTTTCATTGTTACTTTCTTATGATTTCCGATTCCTCATGATCTGTCTGAAGAAAATATGAAGTCTCTCACTCTATATATGCATACACACTACCCTCATATTTCTTATAGGCAAACCGTATGATGTCTCGCGCTCTGGATTGCCAGCTCTTTGTTTGAGTTTCTGATTTCTTTCTCTCCTTGTGTAGCAGCAAACTACTTTTGGTGGTGGTTTTGATATTGATCATGTTATGAGGGAAAGATATGAAAAGCACGAAAGATCATGCTCAAGGCTGAATGTTGCTGATGTGATAGGTCCTGTGCTCAGCAGAAAAAACCCAGATGCTAAATGCCTCTGCTGGAAACTTCTTATATGCTCTCATATGAATAACCCAGAAGAAGAAAAACAGCAAAATAACAGGCATGGCGCCCATCTGGCTGGAGGGCCATGGTTACTTCCAAAACTCATGCCTGCCAAAACAGATTCTGATGATGACGGGGATCTGGTTATTTCGTCTCCTGGCCTCTCCCTATGGAAGAAATGGATTTGTAGCGAATCGGGCCCTGATCAAACCTGCTGTCTATCTGTTATTAAAGACACAAACTTTGACAATCTGCCCGAGACAGTGTCTGGTACAAATGGAGTGTTGTTTCTTGTATCTGAACACCTGCCATGGGAGCGTCAAAAGAGCGAACTTCATAACCTTGTGAAGTCATTGCCGCCCGGGTCCTGCTTGCCCCTTCTAATTTTGAGTAGCTCATACAGTGAAGATATTTCGGATCCTTCTTCCTTCATAGTCAATAATTTGGGGATTTGTGAAATCGACAAATCACGTGTGAGCAGTTATAAGGTGGTATTTCTTCTTGGAAATAAGTCTGATGGGTTTCTTAGTGATGAACGATTGAGAGAAGGCCTACAGTGGTTGGCAGGGGAATCAACTCATCAACCGTCCCTTGATCGTGTTAAAACCCGGGATTTGATCCTGACATACTTAAATTCGTCATTGCAGATGCATGTACATGATGTACGCCCTGAGCACTGTATCCATGCCTTTAATGCAGCATTGGACCAGACTAAGTTGGAGATTACAAGAGCGGCCAGTGCAAATGCTGCTTGTTGGCCATGTCCCGAGATTGATATGCTGGACGAGTTCAGCATTGAACACAGAGTTGCAGATTTGTACTTGCCAAACATAGGATGGAGCTGTGCGGCAAGAGTTGAACCACTTACGCGCGCCTTAATTGACTGTAAACTTCCAACCTTTCTCGATGTATCCTGGTTGAAGAGAGGTTCCAACGCGGGCAAAGGGATAGAGAACCAGCGCCAAGAACTTGAAAATTGCTTGATCAGTTACCTGACAGAAACTACCAACACAATTGGATTTGCTCTAGCTAAAAATGAGGCATCTGTGATGCTACAAAAGTGTGCCCGGCTTGAGCTCCACAACTCAACCTACTATATCGTTCCTGACTGGGTAATGATATTCCGAAGGATTTTCAATTGGCGGCTGGCTTGTTTTTCGACTGGGACCTTATCTTGGGCTTACGTGATTGAGGAGCAAGCCGGTGTTTCTCAGGGAGGGCCCGTTCTTGATAAGATGGAGCTTCAAGATAGATTATCCGAGCGATATAACTTGAACAATCCCTCTTTAGACGAAATGGTTGAAGTTAGCTGCAGCCTTGTATCCTCGCGAGAGGATGATTCTCCGCAGATGGAGGGTTCACTGGCTATTACCAGGTATGTCTCGGGAGATGAATTTAAGAATGCTACCGACAGTGAGAATGTGGCGGTGGATGAAATGAATTGTATACAGATAGATGGAGGAGCTGTGAAAAATGATGGATATTCAAGTGAAAATCATAGTAATAAGTTAGCTGTGGGTACACAGGAAACACAGAAGCTAACAAGGTTGTTGGAGCAGTGTAACATAGTGCAAAACATGATAGATCAGAAGCTATCCATTTATTTCTGACATGTATTCATAAAAATGCCCACCAAATTGAAAAGTAGCCCAAATGAAATGCCCTGGGCGTGTCCGCACAAGTCCAAATTCGTTATCTCTCGGGTCGTTTCACAAAGCTTTGTAACAGTTTCATCATTTTGCCGTATGAAATTGTCTGCACTTTTGTACTATCATGTTAATCAAATGTCTGTATAATTAATTGCCTTTTGCATCAGTAAAGCAAGTGTTAGTAACGAGCTTTCCTCTAAATAGCACCAATAGCTCATATGCTATCTTCCCTAAAATGATATGCTCAGATTTATAATTTTCATCTCCGTGATAGGAGTTGGAATTAGGGATTGACTTGGATTAGTTCATATTTTCGAGATGGCCCTGATTTTATTTTATTTTTAGTTGTCTTAATATTCTTTTAATCAACAATATCGTCAGCATGGAGATTGCAACTAACGATCTTGTTAATATCCAAAAAGTTAAGAGTTTGGACAAATATTCTAATTAAATTTCAATCTAATCAAAGATGAAGTTTAAAACTAAATCAAACACAACAAGTTTTAAACTAGAATAATAAAAAATAAAATTACTCGATAATAAATATAAATGAGAAAAACAATTAAACTTAATATAAATTGACTTATTAGTTTAACATTTTCGAATGATTTGATTCAACTTGAAAGACTGAGCAATTCCACTTGAGAAAAATGACAATTTGCTATATCTAACTATAGTCAATTCACAATAAATTACTCTAATAATAATTTTTTAATTTTTGGCGTCATAACTTTCCTTTTGTTTCATTTCGTTAGTGTCGTTAACTTCTACCGTTAAAATCATATAAATTAACAATTTTACACCCAAATTTTCGTAAAATTTATAAGTTTATGTAATGAGGGTAAGTGGGTTGTCTCCGGTGAGACTCATATTTCCGGCATACTCTATCTCTCCAATTAGACCTCCTCTCTACGATTGTTGTTGATTTTTTTTTTCTCAAAATAAAAAAAACATACCAAAACATCAAACCAAAAAAAAACTCAAAAAACATTCCAAAACACCAAACCAAAAAAAAACTCAAACCAAGTGTAAAAACCAAACAAGAATGTCAAACTACAGGGTAAACAAAAATCTCAAACCCAAAAAATAAACCATAATCTTAACACCGAAACAAACCAACGATAATCGGAGAGAGAGTATAGATGGAGATAGGAAGTGTCGCCGTAGACAACCCACTTACCCTAATAACATAAATTTAATAAGAATTTGGGGGGTAAAATTGTCATTTTTATGATTTTAATGGTAGTATTTAATGACACTAACGGAATGAGACAAAAGAAAAGTTAGGATACCAAAAAAGAGAAAATAATTAGGGTAGTAAAGTGTGAGTTGATTATAGTTAAGTGTAGTAAACTGTTAATTGTTTTTACCCAATACATATTCTCACCATCGTAAAAAAAATCACACATTTTCTACCAAAATAAAAATATGATACTTATCATAGTGATACATTGACTAGACGAGCGTCAGGGAATATTTAATTTTAAAAAATATGATTGGTTTGGGTTTAAGCATTCTTATTTGTCAAAGTTCAGTTAGGCATATATTTAATTTAACTTAAATTAAACTTTAAGTTCGAACCTTTAAATATGATAAATGGAGGTGTTAGGTTCGAACCTTTAAATAGGTGCATTCTGGTAAAAGTCTCTTTAAATATAAACTTAGGAACCATTCTTATCTCTTTGATGATAATGATCGAATGGTTCCTGTTAATCACATATTTTAATAGTGAATTAAATAAATAGATAATTACACAACTATCCTCAATTATACACTTTTTTTTTACATAACCATCCCAACTATAAGTTTTACTCCCCACTCACCAAACTACAATTTTTTGTCACAAAGTTTTATGGTATTAAAAAAGTGTGGAAAACATTACATCAGGCCGAGATATGATACTCAGGCCGAGATATGATACGTTTTAACACTATAAAACTATGTGAAAAAATGATAATTCAGTGAGTGAAAAATAAAAACTAAAGTTGGAGATAGTGATATGAAAAACGCGTATAGTTGAATATAATGATGTGTAATTTTTCCTTAAATAAAATAATAGTGAACTAAATAAAAGGATAATTATACATCACTATCCTCAACTATACGCATTTTTTACATAACTATTCTCACATATACAAGGCCGAAGTATAAACTAGATTCCCCTCTTATATATCAAGTGGTTGAATTTATAGTTAATTATTTGCTCTTTGCTTCATAGATTAGTTTGTTGTTATTTATCTAAGATAGTTTTCACCAGATTTGGTCATTTGTGTTTTCATTTTAGTCATTGTAAATATGAAACTAATGAAATTGAGCGCTCATGATTCTCCTCATCACTGTGTGTGTGGTGTTATATTTTTGTTGTTGGGTTTTTGTTGATTTTTTTAGTTAGGGTTGTTGATTTTTTAATTTTCGGAAAAATTGCAAAAGTGCCGCGTGACATTTTTGTAAAATGTCATGTTATTTGTTATTGACAAAAAGTGTCTTGTTGCCACTAAAATTAGGAATTATTATTTTTAATCAATTTTTTTTCTATTTTTCTACTAAGTAAAGCTTGTATAATCGAATATTGTAATTTAATTTTTTTTATAATTATATCATGAAAAAATTGAAACAACAAGTCACATTTTTGTCATTAACAAACAGCATGACACCTTGTAAAAATGATACAACAGGGCACATTTTTGCAAAATTTCCTTTAATTTTTATATGGATATTCTATTTTTTAATATATAATGTTTGTTACTGCACAATGTATATTTTCTTAATAATTGGATCATGTTCATGGAATGTATAGTTTTATATGAGAATGTTAATGGTCTAATTAATGAAATGTAACCATAAAGTATTGAAACCATAAAACTTGATTAATGAAAACAAACATTATACGGAAAATAATAATAATTTATTCACAAAATCACGAGAATAGTAAATATTAATATTTATTGAGATAATTAAGAAAAATGATATAAAAATATGAATTTACCCCCTCATCCGTGTTAAATGACAAAAATAAAAATACAAGTTATGAATACTTACATTTAAATGCCATTGGATTAATTCGCACTTATTTAAATCCTTGATTTTTTCATCTAATATGGTTCCTAGGTTTGTACCTAAACCTATAATTTTTCGCTAATTAAACCTCTAAATTACTGATTTCACTAATTATGAATTTTATTGAATAAATAATATATTTATTTTAAAATAAAGAAAATACTGCTGTTTCTGCTTCAGACCAAGGAGCGATCAAGATCAATTTCATGCTATAAGTTAAAGTATTTTTAATTGACCATTTACAACCAGTGTTGTAAATGTCGCATGGCGCTATGATGGCGGTCAGGGACCTACGGGGCCATAGCGGAGCCATATCGAGGTCATGACAGATTTCCATTTTTGTATTATATTTAATTTATTTAATAACTTATTCATAGTGAATTATCAAAATTCATAGTGAATTACCAAAATAAATTCTTAATTTACACCACAATATAATAATATTTAACTGACCAATTTTCTTAGTTACTTAATAAATTATATATTTTTATTCTTGTATTTATCTGATGCAAACACAACATCAAGACCCAAGTGATTTTGATATATAACTATGGACATGACAATATTTTTGTGCATTTTAGAACAACTGCTTTAAGCTTCTTTAATGTAAGGTTTTGAATTTACAGCAACATGGCCGCCAAACCCGCCGTGAATTCAAAATCTTACATTAAAGCTAATGGATTTTCATGAGAATAACATGGCCGCCAAGTCCGCCATGACCCGCCGTGACCCGTCGACCGCTATGACCGCCACGGCCCACCAAACGCCCGTCTTGGTGTTCCTTCCGCCATGCCCACCACGATATGTGATTTTCATCGCGTCGTTGTAGATTTCGGCGCCATGGCGCCTCACACTGTTCACAACAGAGTGTATATATGCTTTGCCATTTGTCTATTTTCTAAGTAAACTCCTATTTTTGTGTTTCTTAATTATTTCAAATTTTTAGCAATAAACTGTAATTTTCCTTTTACTCTATTTTATTTTATTTATTGGATAAAATTTAGTTAAAATGATATAATTTAAGCTCCAATTTTTTAATTTTGTATTTATTAATATGGCATCACATGACTCTTGATATAGTAAAATTTTAAACGCAATTGTCATTTTCTGAAAATAACAATAGAAGGTTACAAAATAGTAACTTATTTGTAACTATCTATTCCAAAAGCAGAACTCACATGCACCTGCTCATTTTGTACTGTTATTGTACAATAATCACACTCAAGGTTAGCTTCAAATTAGTTTAGATTAATAATAAATTTTACACAATTAGGTTAAATATATAGGATCATATTACATAATTAAAATGCAAATTTTATCAGTTGGTTTAACACATAACTTTCTACACATTATTAACTTGACCCCTCCCTGCATATGAAATTAGACACCTAAATATGTGTTGGAGATCAGAAGGCATAATAATAATTTGATATGAGTTAGACAACAGGGGCTGAAGCATATAAAACCCTACAAACACATATTCAAATTGTTCAACTACATAATGTCAAATTATAAAATCACGTAAAATTTATATTACGTGTAAAATATATTAAATTGAGATTTTACTATAGTGTCATGTACTTTGCCAATAACAAAAAAAGTCCAGCAAACTATGCATTTTTGTAAAAAATGTGTGTATTAGTATAAAAATAATGATATTGCCCTTACAATTAAGAAATCTTTTTAAAAATAAAAGTAAATGTTTTCAAATATTTTTTTTCTTGTTTTTATCTTCTAACTAAAATTTTAATAATCAAATTTTTTAAATTTAAAAACGATTTTATAGAAATCTAAAATTTTAATTTCAAAAACAATTTAGTTATTTTTGTCATTTTGTAGCAAATTTTTTCTAATAAAAGCAAACAAGCTCTTCCAAAATATCATATTATAAAACACATTTTTGCCATTTTCCTTAATTCTTTATTCTATCACATTTTTCAATCTTTTTTTTATGTAAGTTTGTATTACTCCCTCGTGCTTTTGTATGTAGACGTACTTTGATGCTGCTACATGTGAAGTTACTTGAACGTTAATTTCACAAGCATGAAAATAAATGTGCTTCCAAATTAATTGAATTATTACAAAGCCTTTGGCTAAATACAAAAGCAAAGCTAACCAAAAAAAGAGAAAAAAAGCCTAAACAGCATGCTTGACAGTGGCAATGCATATAAATCATCAATAGAATCAGCAAGAAAAGGACCTTAAAGGTTGATTTGCTTTTGTATTGATCAAAGATAGATATTTAAGAGAGCAGAAACACAAAAACACTATTGCATTTTCTGTGTTGGACAAAATTCTTGCTTGTCTTGTTGTGGGTGTTTTCTAGGAACATTACATAAACCCACCACTGCACTGCACTCCTAGAATCTCAATCTCAATCCCTCTCTTGAAAAGCCAACCCCATTTTCACTCACCCTCTTCCCTCTGCCTCCTTCTCCCTCGAGAATCTCCACTCTTCTTCTTCTTCTTGAGCCCTGATCTTGCGCAAGTACACGCTTTTTGATAACCCCACAACTTGTGAGGAAGACCCACTTCCATGATCAGATCAAAGTGTCTCCTTTCCGGTTGATTTAGGGTTTTCTCACCTTTTGTTCCTAGACCCCACACCTTTTGTTCTGGAGAATCGGTTTCTTTGTTGAGGGTTTAGTTTATTCTTTGCTTTGGGGGGGTTTTGAGCAAACCCTTTTGGGAATTCTCAATCTGGGCTCCTTATAAACTGGACAAGCTTGTGGTTTCAGGTGAACTTGCTTGTTTTGTCATTTATTGCCGTTCCCCAGGTTTGATTTTGCAATTTGAAGCAATGTCAGTTTTTGTTATCAACAAAACAGCACAGCTTCGATTTCCATGAATACCCATTTCACTGTTTCCACTAATATCTGATTCTCTGCTTTTATTCTGAGATTTGGATTGTTTAGTGGTCTGGGTTTTGCTGGAAACATGGGCTGTGTCCATGGAAAGTGTTGCAGACGGTACTTGCCGTCGTCGGACGATGATTCTGATGAGTCTAAGGAAGTGGGCCGGTTCAGTGTGTCCCATGGGAAGCACTTGCTCACTGAGAAAGCAATTGAGGTTGTTCCTGTTCTCTCCCACAACTTCCGTATGGAGTACTCGGTCCTCACACAGCGTGGTTACTATCCAGACTCACCCGAGAAGGAGAACCAGGACTGTTACTGCATTAGAACGCAGCTCGGAGGTAACCCGAATCTCCATTTCTTTGGCGTGTATGATGGGCATGGCCAATTTGGTACTGAATGCTCAAATTTCGTCAAGGATAGGTTGGTAGAGGTATTAGCAAATGAGCCCTTACTGTTGGATGATCCTGTAAAAGCGTATAATTCAGCTTTTGTACACACAAATACAGAGTTGCATAATAGTGAGATTGATGATTCAATGAGTGGCACCACGGCTATTACAGTTCTTGTTGCTGGGGATACCCTTGTTGTAGCAAATGCGGGCGACTCGAGGGCCGTGCTTGCTGTTAAAGATGGGGATAGGATAATTGCTCAGGACCTGTCTAATGATCAGACACCGTTTAGGAGAGATGAATGCGAGAGGGTGAAGCTTTGTGGGGCCAGAGTTTTGAGTGTTGATCAGGTGGAAGGTCTTAAGGACCCAAATATTCAAACGTGGGGTGATGAAGAAAGTGAAGGTTGTGACCCTCCAAGGCTGTGGGTTCAGAATGGTATGTATCCGGGGACCGCCTTTACAAGGAGTGTGGGGGACAGTATAGCAGAAAAGATTGGTGTTATTGCTGATCCAGAGGTGTTAACCGTTCAGCTCACACCTAATCATCCATTCTTCGTTATTGCAAGCGACGGTGTCTTTGAGTTCCTTTCAAGTCAAACAGTGATTAATATGGTATGACATATCTCAAATCTATTGAATTATCTATCAATTTTATGTTGACATTGCATAATTTTTAAATCTCCATTTATGAGATATAAATTTCATTGACTTGCCACTTCAAACTATCTGCTATTAATTGGCATTGGTCCTCTTTGAAGTTTGTTACTGTCCATTCATAAAATGGATTGCTTTCCTTATCAGGTGTGACTGCATTTTCCTGGCTGTTTTGATTAGTACTATATATTTGCCTATTCACTAGAAAATAAAAATGAAATGTTAAATAACATGGGTCCAGTTACCTTCAGTAGTTTTATTTACCCGTAGATATGTTTGTCATTTTTGTCTTCATAAAGTTGATTCTCTTTGTTTGACGGTTTAACTCTATCTGTTTTGTAGTTTGTGAGAGAATATTGTTTACTCACTCAAAGTAAATGACATGGAAAAAATACCTTCAGTACAGTACCATTAGGTTGAGATTAGATTGTTTGGTAGACAAGTTAGTTACTTCTTTTATACCTTAGGTTCTTCAGAACTCATTGTAGATATATTTTGTATGCATATCCTTGATATCTGGTAAAGACTGGCAGATGACAGATGACGGGTGAGTGTTGTATATCACTTTGTGTCGTATGATCCAAGCTCTCTATGATAAACTTATTGTCGCATTCTTTTTTTTATCAGCAAGAAAGCATCTGCCACTGTATTCTGCACTAGGCCCGTCTCCCGATTCCCCTTCCGCAGTAGTGACTTGTCATAAAATTGTAATTACATAAAATTTATGATGCCATTTACCATTGTATTTTTTCCTCGTGATCTAGTGGTATAAAATTTGGTTGCTCGTTCATATAAATGTCTTAATACACACAATTAATATATGGTGATTATATTATCACTCGTGTAATGTTCTTCCACCCAGTAGGCCAAATACTTCTTTTTGGAAGACTCACATTTTACATACTACAAGACTAAGTTGATTCTCAGTGAATTGATTTGGTTCAATAGGAAGAAGAACAGCAAGAGAACAAAACTATGAGTTGTAATATCAACACATTGTTATTTCCCTTCACGGGCCCTTTAATTCAACACCCCTCACGTGTAGCCTTCTGCACGTGGGCATAGCAGGACTGAACTTTTGCATATGCGCCGGAATCATAGGCATCGGGATTCCACAAACACAACCCCAAATTGACCTCCTCCGATTCCATGTGAAATGGGTCATGTACATTGCGTCGGGCTCCGCAACTAAAAGGTTAACCTTATTAGTTGAGTTTGTTCCTACCTTTTATATATGACACCTTATTTTCAATTTCGTTCTATGTGGGTTTGACTTTCCTTTCTCATACTTGTACACGTGGGGCTTATTTCGCTTCACACACGTACGCATGAACCTTTTATTTCAACAATCTAAACTAATTTATATGGTTGCATCATATTAGTCACAGTCCACCTAGTGTTTGTTTAGGTTTACCCCTTTTACCTCTATGTTTTTGTTCATCATTTCTTATTTGAATGGTATTCCAGGCGATGAAAATTAGCTATCCTTTTTTTTCTGAGCGCGTGTATTCTGTTTGTCTGCTTCATCATATCTATCACCATTTCCTCAGTATTTAATTATCATGAATCACCTTACTATCTCCTTCCATATTAAATAAAGTTTTTCCTTGTCATTTTACCTTCATGGAACTAAATTCCTTTCCCCTTCTGCATGGTGCTATAGTGAACCTCCCTGCTCTATCAAAGCCGTCTTCCCAAAGTGTCTTCAATTTGAGTGATACCAGCTTAATATTAATCCTATCCTTTCCTTGCCAAACCAGTCTAAGAAGCATAGTATGTTCATTATAATACTAATACTCAAAATGAACATGAGTTGTCGATCAATATCCATTTTAAAATGTACAAACTCAAAACCTTGAAGAACTATTGACCATGGAATGAAAAGCCATTTTTCTGCATATGAATATGCAATTTGACAGGCTGTTGACTGTTGAAAAAGAGGTGTGATTAAAGGAGAAAGAAGTTACCAAGTCTGTTTTAGTTCCTTTTCTTACATCCCTTGTCATCTTTTTCTCTGTACTGACTTTGTTCTTGCAACCTCTATTTGGTACTGTTCATCAATACGATTTTATCTGTAGTGTTAGAATATGTTATTGGAAATTGCCCAATGGCTGCTTTTAATATCGTGCAGCTGTTTCAGTAGATCGGCATTTCAGTCTCTTTCTACCTTTTAGAGATTATTTGAGCATAACTGCCCTGTCAGAATTTTAAGTTATGTATTGATTTCAGTGTTGAATATGTTATTTCCGCATTTTGCTTCTATATGAAATTGCATCCCTTCATTTTGAATTCTTTGTCATATTTCCTATCCTTTTATATGCGGTTGTTGAACGTGTTTGTTGATACAGGCCGCAAAATATACGGATCCGCGAGATGCATGTGCAGCCATTGCAGGAGAATCATACAAGCTATGGTTGGAGAATGAGAACCGCACGGATGATATAACAATCATTATCGGACACATTAAGGACTTGTGTAATTAATGTATGATGCGTAGAAATCTAACAATATTACTCATGTTCTTTATGTGGCACAAGTGAAAATATACATTTGAAATTATATAATCAAGGCTCGTTAATACTACCTCTTGCTAATTTCCAGATTAGCTTTTGCATCTTGTTGCATAGGGTCGTTTTCTTAGAAGAGAGAACGAATTTGAGTAGCTGCTATCGTTTTATGTTGAGCTTGCAGTTGGAAACTAGTTTGCTTTAGCTACCAGTGTTCCTCATAGTTTGTAAGTCATTGTAAACCTGTTCCTTTTAAAGCCAAGTCTTTTTTCTTCTGGTTTACATTTTTCGGTTCATCTCTGGTCATTGAAAATGTATTTGAAATGATCCCGTCTTTTAAAGCTATCGAGACCGAGAATCTGACAAGGTCACCTCAAAATGTTGAGATCACGGGGATGCTTCTTTATTTCTCGTGCCTTTCTAGTTATCAAGTTCTGTTTTCTCTTGTCTTGCTTCTTTTTATATTTTAACTCTTTTTTTCCCTTTTGCTGATAAAAAATATGTAGGGTAAAATACATATATTAACACCCAAATATAACCAAAAGACACTTAGCTATACTTATAGAAAAAAGTGGACACCTAGCTCACCCAAATATTCGAAATGGACATCATTTGAATGGAATCTGTTAAATGTTAAAGTAAAAAGATAAAAAGCCACTGGTCAGACTTCAAATTTTCAAATCATGTCACTTTTGGGTTTTGGAGGCCCCTGGAGAAGCCCTCATCGGCTTGCCTCCGCCCGGCCTCGCCTTCCTCGCCGCTGACCGGAGGCTCGCCGTGATCTTCGCCGGAGACAGCGAAAAACAAGTTTCTGGTTCAATCGAGATTGAGAACATAGGGCTCGATTTGGGTCACGGAGCTGTTGTGTGGAAGATGCGATCTGGGTCTCGTAGTCGTCGTGAAGCTCCAATCGTGGACCAGGCGAAGCTCAGTGCTCCCGTCTGTGGCTCCCGAAAAACCCAAGAACAAATAGCCCCTCAGGAGGGGTTCGAGGTTGATCCCAGCAATTTCGATCAAGGGATTGGGGGGTTTGGTTCTCGAGTAGCCGTCCTTGGGCTTGTTGTATTAGTCACTTTTCCAGTGCAGTCCTTCCTCGCCGACGTCGCACCTCCCCTCATCGGAGATGGCGACACCCCGTTTTTTTTAGCTTTTGGTGCTGAGAATGCTTGAGTGACCTTGTTTGGATTCGATTCAGCTTTTAACTGAGTACTAGTATTGGAATTGTTTGAAATTTCAATAGTTCAATTCATTTTAGGGTTACAGAGATTTGATTGAGTTGCATTTGAATTTGATCGTGAATTGGTTCTTTCTACATGATCTGATGGTTGATAATGGCTCTTAATTTTTTCTAAACCATCAAATTATCCTAATAATGATAATTTAACTGAAGTGTTTAGATTTTGGGAAAATACAGCTATAACTTGATTGCTAGCGTTTTAGTTGTTGAATGTTGAATCTCCAAATAGGATGAATTTTATGGTGAGCATGTCCGGCGACGATCACGGCGAGCCTTCGGTCAGCGGCGAGGAGGGCGAGGCCGGCCGGAGGCAAGC
>JAYMTP010001409.1:0-24204 GCA_036897365.1 Geranium brycei | reverse complement strand
AAATAGTTTACTTTTTTAGGGAAAAAAATAATTTATTTTAACTATACTATACGAAATTAGTATATTCTACATAATATATTGTAACAATTTATTAGTAATTTTAGTAATTAAAAATATAACAAATAAATAAAAGTAGTATACATGAAGTTATTTTAATATTAAAATAATAAAAAATAATTTTGATGTGACAATCGAAGATGTTTTGGGGCATTGGAGTTGAAATAAAAAGAAAAAAGTACTTGGTTACCGAGAAAGCGACGCGGGACACGAATGAATCGGGAAGCTTCGGGTGACACGTGTCAAATCGCCACGTCATCGGATCAAGACCTAAGAAATATCTGGAGAACTCTATAAATATCTGCAGCAGCTCACGAAGCCAAAAACTTTCTGGATTTCCTTAGTTTCTTCAACACTGTGTAAAGGAGAAAAATCAAAATCGACCCATTCTCAGATCAGTACAGCAGCAACTGTCAAGCTTCATACAAGAATCACTGCAAAGGAGTATCGGAGAATCCATGATTGTGCTCGAAGACGGAGGTTTCGATCGGACTATGGTTTCCCCAATTCGTGTGTCGTCGGAGACCATTGACAGGTTGGTTGATTTTTTTATTTCATGTTAATTTTTTGATCGGTGTTGTTCGATTCTGTTGAATTGGTACTTTTTCATTTGATTTGATCAGTCTGTGGTTTGTGGGTTATGGGTGAATTTATGATCTGAGCTTGTTTTGACCAACATTGTTGATTAGGGTTTGTTTGGGGTTTTCGAATTCATGTTTTTTTTAGCTTATTTTTGGGGTTTAGATTTGATGATTTGTATTGTGTATGCTAGTTCATGTTCTGTTTGGATGATAGGAAAATCATCGATCAAAGTTCTAATTTGCTGGTTAGGGTTTATTGGGGATTAAAATTTATGCTTTTTTCTTCTTCTTAAATTGATGTGTCATTCCTGAGTGGGTTGGGTTTAGATGTGATGATTTCTATTGTGGTTTGCTAGTTGGTGTTCTGTTTGGATGATAGGAAAATCATTTATCAAGGTTCTAACTTGCTACTTTGGGCTTTGATTTTCCCAGTAAGAGGACATCGCTGTTCAGGGTTTATATTGGGGTTTTAAAAATTAATTTTTTTCTTAAATTTTTGTAACATTTTTGACTGGGTTGGGTTTATATTTGATGATATGTAGTTTGTGTTTTGGCTGCTAGGAAAATCGTTGATTAAAGTTCTAACTTGCTTCTTTGGGCTTTAAAATTTTCCAGTGAGAGAGCATTGCTGGTTAGGGATTATCGTGGGTTTAAAGTTTATGTTTTTTTCTTAAATTTATGTATCATCTCTGTGTGGGTTTTGTTTATATTTGATGATATGTATGGTGGTTTGCTAGTTCATGTTCTGTTTGGCTATCAGGAAAATCATTGATCAATGTTCTAACTCGCTTCTTTGCACTTTGATTTTCCAGAAAGAAGAAATCACGTGGCAAGCGTTGCGACAGACACAAAACTGTGGCTGCGACACTCGCGAAATGGAAACAACTCAACGAGCAGATCAAACCGGTCCCTAAAGTCCCCGCGAAAGGATCGAAGAAGGGGTGCATGAAAGGTAAAGGCGGGCCTGAGAACTCGCACTGTAATTACAGAGGAGTCAGGCAGAGGATTTGGGGGAAATGGGTGGCCGAGATTCGAGCGCCAAACCGAGGGAGCAGGCTCTGGTTAGGTACATTCCCGACCGCCATTGAAGCCGCCCTTGCTTATGATGAAGCTGCAAGGGTAATGTACGGCTCTAAAGCTCGCCTTAACCTCCCAAATGTTTCCAATTCAAGCCCCTCGGTAGAATCTTCAATCGATTGCTCCTCCATTGTAACGACTTCTGGTTGCTTTGACTCTTCGGTGATTACAAATCTGGCTGATGACAAACGGGAAGATGAATCAAGAACTATAGCGGATGATCCTGTGGCTATGGATCACAGTCAGCAAAAATTAAATGACGGGCAAGAAGCAAATGACGTGAAGCATGAACAGACTATGGAGTTGAAAGATTGGTTTGACGGATTTGATCTTGGTAATGATATGATGCGTGATTTTCCAGTAGAGGAGATGTTTGACGTGGATGAGCTCTTGGGGGCTATAGACAATAACCCGATTTACAGCTCATGCTCGGGTAACGCCATGGGTTGCAATGACACCACCCAGATGGGTTTCTCCGCCAATGATCATGAGCCATCTCATCAGTTGCAGAATCCAGATCCTGTGGACCGAACAGCTTCCGGGTTCGATCATGGCCTTGATTTCTTGAAACCAGGGAGGGAGGAGGATAGAATCACTGGATTGAATGAGCAAGGGTTTCTTGATTTGGACATTTTTGGTTAAGGTATGGTTTTTGGCTTTCTGGGTATTTTCCCTTTTCTGGTATTGATATTGATGTTCTATGGCTTGTGGAGTTGGGTCTGAAAGACCATTGTGTGAGGTTCATTGATTAGAGCTCTTTTCTGGATGTGAACTGTGTAGTAACCAACCACCCAAAAGTTAGCTGATTCTCTGTGTTTTTGGATTAGAGAATTAGCTTCATGCCATATATTGTATATGGTAGGAACAGGACATAACAGAATACATGTATCTATATTATGTAAATGTTCTTTTTTCTTTTACAGTTACTGTTCTTTATTGTACTGTTAATAGAAGTATTGGACTATGTTCAATGATTGTGTCAGAACTCATGGACAAATTTGGATATGCAGCGTAAAGAAACTTTGAAGCTATTTTTGTGGTGATTTCTGATTCAGACCTTCACATCTGTTTCTCTGGAACGTTCGAGGGCTTTCCTATGCAAGCTCTATCCATGGGTTGGGCCTTATTTGGGCCTGCTAGTGGATGGCTAATTGAAATGCCCCCGCTAAAACCCCGCACAAGTCCAAATTCGTTTTTGCCCAAAACCATTTGATTTTTGCAATTTTCGTTTAAGCACGATGGGTGGAGAAGCTCGACGTGTCAAGAAGCATGAGCGAGGTGGTGCATCCTCGCTAAGTTAAGGAGGAGGTGTCTTGCCAAGGAGGTGAAAGAGGACCATGACTCATATTTTTCTAAGTAGAAGCTGGTTGGTTTTCATGAAGATAAACACAAGGAGGAGGTGCCAAGCTTTTTCTTGAAGACATCCCAAAGAGAGGAGCTTGATTTTGCTATAAATAGGAGTTAGTTAGTTTGTAAATGTATCATTAGGAATGTGTAATTCAAGACTTATAAATTCAAAGGAAAATTACAAAACTCTCTGAATGTTATTTTAGTTTTGCAAAAAGTCTTCTTTCGCTATTTTTGTTGTAAAAACTCTTCGTCTATATTGTATTTTTTGTACCGTCTATGTAATTATGTTATATGGATTGGTAAATAGTAATTATGTTATATGGGTTGGTAAATAGTGGTATGTCATATATGGGTTACGATATTCAAAAACGTTGATATATTAACTTATTAACTAAGTCACACTATAAATTGTCAGATTTTAAGTATAGTTTATCTTTTACATAGTTTGAGTTTATGAAAACATGTGAATGTATGATAAAAGACCATGCATATAAATGGCTTTAAAGTAAAGTATCCCGTGCACATGAGACACAAACTTCAAATTAAAAAAAAACAATTTTTTTGATTTTTTTCCATTTTAATATTTTGAAATGTCTGACATATACTTATACTTTTTGTATTTTTTCACTTAATTTACATTTTTTTTGAAAACCAAAGACTTATACTCTTTGTATTTTTTCACTTAATTTACATATTTTTTTTGAAAACCAAAGCTTAGATTAAGAAAAATCAGCCAAAGAGGCATTTACAAGAAAAGGCGGGATACTTCCCTCATCAAAAGAACATTCAGAACCCGACAACATAGATTTCGCAAGCGAGTGAGCTATCCTGTCACTTAATTTACATTTATAGTATAAAAATAATTTAAAATTATAGTTGGTAACATTTGTAAATTAATAAAATATATATAATTCAATTTCTCATGTTTATAAGAATTGAAATAAGAGAATTGAAAATAGGTTAGTAATTTGTTCTATGTCATAATAACAAGTTGTGAAAGCCCGTAAAACATACACTTGTCATAATAACAAGTTGTGAAAGCCCGTAAAACATACACTTGTCGGCAAGTCAGTTCATTGCTTTTTAATTTACCAGATGCATGATACCTGACCCGATAAATTACCCCTCAAAACATCAATTATCTGATCCATTACATGTCCGCTTTCATGTATACTCGTTCTGATCAGATTGCTATATCGAGCATCTTTTGAGTTCATATTCTTTTGACATCCCGAAACATAGTTGTTTGCACTTTTATAAATTTGTATTAGTATATACTTCCAATTATGATTTTCAAATTTAATGTAATTTATATTAAGATTATCCAAATATGTTTATTTAAAATAAATTTAGTTATAGCAAAATATGGTTTCAATCATTAAAACACATATATGATAATGTAAGTAATTACACTTACTTAAGAGAAGCAATATGTAAAGTCTTTAACTTATTAGGTGGCAAAAACCATTAATTAATGGTTTTAAAAGGGACTCTGGTTTGAGCCCTAATGTCAACAATTTCTTACAAAATTTTTAAATATCACTTTTACAGGAAAAATGCAATTAAAAAAAGAAAGTAATAGAGTTTTGGCGGAGAAAATAGTAGTGTACATAGTGAATTAAAAAGCAATGACTCCCCTGCAAGCATGTGTATGAGGAGTGAGTCTGAAACATAGTTCTGAAAATAATTTATACAATAATGTATTTTTGTAATTAATTATTTCAATTACATCTTTTCTGAAAAACACTCATTAAACAGACTAAGAATACCACATATATAAAGTTGGAACTTCTTATTCTTAAGATATTTTTATCAGATTTTTATACATTTTCATAATTTAAATTGTATTATACATACTTTTATTTTCTTGTATTCTTATTAAGTTCACATTTTAAGTAAAATTATAATTTTAAATTTTAGTTGGTAATCTTTATACATTATTAAAAATATATATAATTCTATTTATTTTATTTATGAGGATTGAAAAACAATTTATAAGAATTGGAAATGAGTTGGTAAACTGTGGTATGTTATAAATGGGTTACGGTCTCCAAGAACGTTATAATGTGTGAATAACTGAGTCATACTTTTATTAGAAATTGGTTGGTCAATTGTGTTACGACCTGTTTGATGTGTTAAATAACCGAGTCGCACTCTAATCAATAAGATTTTGAGCACTGTTCATCTATTACGTAGTTTAATGTTGCGAAAGCCTATCAATAGATTACAAAAGACCACACATTAGGTAGTTTAATGTTGTGAAAGCCTATCAATAGATTACAAAAGACCACATATAAATAGGTCTAATATATCACGTGCATGTGACATGTGAATTTCAAATTTGATTACTGAGTCTCACTATAATGTGTTAGATTTTGAGGGATTCAAGATATCATGTGTACAGGAGACATTAATTTCAAATTTATAATATCAATTTATTAGATTTTTTTCCATTTCAATAATTTGAAATTTATGATAACATTTCTACTTTTTGTATTATTATTTTTAACTTAGTTTACATCTAAAGGAAAAACTAATATATATTTGAATGTTTGTGAATTAAGATTTAAGAAGATGGTGCAATTTACAAGTCATTACACCATAAGATTACAACAAATAACATAACCTCCAAGTTCTCTGCTCTTTTATTTTGATAAGTAGTTTACTGATTGTTGGCTTGAAAAAGAATCTCTACAAAATATAGATTCTTGTTTTTTTTCCGTGATTTACCAGCCATTCAATCCAGGAATCCTACCTCATTCTCAGATTTTATACATAAGTATATATAAAATTTGTTTTGTTAGGGATGGAAAAAAAACTCGAACCCAATGTGCCCACCTAGATCGGAACGGGAGGGGTAACAAGTATTCTTGCGGGTACTTTGCAACTTATCCTCGCCTCGTCTATACCTGATACATTTGAATATATATGATAATATTAATTAAAAAAATAATGTCCTATACTAATTATACTGCTCGATTTGTTGTTTGGTGAATGATTTGTTTGAAGAATAAAATTGTTAATTTTTATATATTTTCATTGGAGAATTCAGTCCACTTCAGGTATTTGAGCGAGGTGGGTAATTGAACGGGGCGAATTGAAGTAAGGTTAAACAAGAGAAAAGAAAGAGACCATGAAAAATATTAAGTAATTTTTCAAGAATCAGATCTAGGTCGAGACTATGATACAAAATCTCCCCATTCGAGATTGGGTCAGAGCAGCCTCACAATTAAATTTAAATTTAAATTTGATTGTAATTTAATTTAATTTCAAATGTTGATTAAATGATGTTTGTATTTCTATTTAATTTTCGTTTGTTTTATTGATTTAATACCATAAATAAACTCATAACTAAACTAGTACACACGCACACATCTGCCCAAAATTTCCACCCACAATCTAGAAATCCAATCCATTGATCCAAGCTCACTTGGCCCACACTCTCGGCCCACACACATAATGGAATTCATTGCTGATGCAATAAATCGTGGAGCCAAAGTCACCTATGATCCGGTTTGAGTTTATGGGTTGTTTAGTTAAATTACTCTAAATTATTATATAATTTGAGTCAATGTCAAATTACTACACTTAGTTATACAAATCGAGCCTCAATTTAGTATGGCTCGACTCGTGAACAAGAGGTTCGGCTCGAGCTCGAGCGAGTTTTTAAAACTAAACTCGAATTCAGCTCTGCTCGAATTAGTTCACTTAACTTCAATACAAATAGTCATAAAAAAATATGGTTACAATCCTTAAAACACATATATGATAATGTAAGTAATTACACGTACTTAACAGAAGCAGTATGCAAAATCTTTAGCTTATTATGTGGAAAAACTCATTAATTAATGGTTTTAAAGGGACTCTTGTTTGACCCCTAATGTCAACAATTTCTTACAAATTTTTTAAACATCACTTTTACATAGAATGCAATTAAAAAAAAGAAATTAATGGAGGTTTGACAGAGAAAATAGTAGTGTAGTTACTGAATTAAAAAAGCAATGACTACTCTGCTAACATGTGTATGAGGAGTGGGTCCAAAACATAATTCTGAAAATAATTTATGCAATAATGTATATTTGTAAATAATTATTTAAATTAATGTATATTTGTAAATAGTTATTTAAATTACATCTTTTCTGAAAAACCCTCATTAAACAAACTAAGAAGACCACGTATATAAAGTTGGAACTTCTTATTCTTAAAGCATTTTTATCAGATTTTTATATATTTTCATAATTTGAATTGTATCATACATACTTTATTGTATTTTTATTAAGTTCATATTTTAAGTAAAATTATAATTTTAAATTTTAGTGGGTAATCTTTATACATTATTAAAAATATATATAATTCAAGTTCTTTTATTTATGAGGATTGAAAAACAATTTATAAGAATTGGAAATGAGTTGATAAATTGTGGTATGTCATAAGTGGGTTACCGTCTCTAAAAATGTCATAATGTGTGTATAACCGAGTCATACTTTTATTGAAAATAGGTTGGTCAATTGTGCTACGGCCAGTTTGATGTGTTAAATAACCGAGTCGTACTCTAATTGGTAATATTTTGAGCACTGTTTATCTTTCACATAGTTTGAGGTTGTGAAAGTCTTTCAATAGATTACAAAAGACCACACATAAATAGGTCTAACATATTATGTGCATGTGAATTTCAAATTTCATGACTGAGATTCATTATGATGTGTCAGATTTTGAGAGCTTCAAGATATCAGGTGCACATGAGACATGAATTTCAAATATATAATATTTTTAACTTAGTTTACATTTAAAGGAAAAACTCGTATATATTTGAATGTTTTTTGAATTACATCATTTCCTAAATCTACCCTTTAACCCTTTCTCACTTTGTTCACAACGGAGTTCAAAACTAAGACCTCACCGCTAATAGTAGGAGACTCAAATCGTTGCGGTGTCTCCTCGGGAACAGTATATATTTGAATGTTTATGGATTAAGATTTAAAAAGGACGGTTTACAAACCATTACACCATAAAGATCCAACAAAGAGCATGACCTCAAGGTTCTTCGTTCTTTTATTTTGATCGGTAGTTTATTCATCGTTGGCTTGAAGAAGAATCTCTCCAAAGTATAGATTCTTTTTTTTTTCGTGATTTACCGGCCACTCGATTCAAATTTTGAAATTTATCTCTTACGTAATTTTAGGTTGTGAAAGCCTGATATCCAAATTACAACGAATTAACCAAATTTTAAATATAAATTTATCTTTTACATAGTTTCAGGTTGGGAAAACCCGACAATCTAATTACAAAAAACTACATGTATAAATCTCTTAAAAATATAAAGTCGACTGTTTCCTCGACTCCTGCCACACCATGGTAAAAGGTTGACACGCACTTTAATGAGCTTTATTCACTTATTTCTCAACCCACCAGTTGATCCATAGACAAAAGCCATAACTCAATCTCGACCGTCCGTTTCCAATGATCATCTAGAAAAGCAAGGCCAAAGACGTGATATAGCCAGACACGAAACAACGGTTCACACCTGAAAATAACCCAAATTGATGATTCTAGGGAGGGCCCCACCCCGAACCGCCTAATTACTGATATCACTAAGTCACTAACTACCATCCTCACTGAAACCCGAATTACCCTCCACTTTTCCGTCTATTTACCGCACTGCCCCTTGCCGCGAGACTTTCAACGACTCGTTCCTCCCTCTCTCATGCACCAAATTGCACAAAGCCCGAGAAATTGAGCAAACACATGGATTCTGATTCTCTCGCTCCACTGTCTATTTCTCACACTCTCTTCTCCGATAATCTCTATTTATTCGCTATATTTCCTGGACAATCCTCGCTGGAAAATCGATTCTCCGGCAGAATCTGACCCTCTCTCGCCGGAAGCTGTTTCCAGGTTTGATCGCTTCTGCTATGTGTTTTTTTCCTATGAGCTTTTGGGTTGTTATGCTATTTTTGTCATTTTTGGAGAATATGTGGTGCTAGCTTTTTACCACAGATTCTCCAAAAACTATAATTTTAAATTTTAGTGAGTAATCTTTATACATTAATAAAAATATATATAATTCAATTATTTTTACTCATGAGTATTGAAAAACAATTTATAAGAATTGGAAATAAGTTGGTAAATTGTGCTATGTAATAAATGGGTTACCAAGAACGCCGTAACCTGTGAATAACCCAGTCGTACTTTCATTGAAAATAGGTTGGTCAATTGTGTTATGGCCAGTTTTAAATAACTGAATTGCACTCTCATTGGTCAAATTTTGAACATGGTTAATCTTTTACATAGTTTGAGGTTGTGAAAGCCTATCAATAAATTACAAAAGACCATACATAAATAGGTATAATATATCATGCCCATGTGATATGTGAATTTCAAATTTGATGACTGGGTCTTACTATGACTTGTCAGATTTTGAGGGCTTCAAGATATCACGTGCACATGAGACATAAATTTCAAATTTACAATATCAGTTTATTAGATTTTTTGTCCATTTTAATAATTTGAAACTCCTGATATACATTTCTATTTTTTGTATTATTTTCTAATTTAGTTTACATTTAAAGGAAAAACTAGTATATATTTGAATGTTTATGGATTAGGATTTAATAAGAGACTGTTTACAAGCCACTACACCATAAGGTTCCAATAAAGAACTTAATCTCCAAGTTCTTGGCTCTTTTACTTTTATCGGTAGTTTACTGATCGCTAGCTTGAAGAAGAATCTCTCCCAAATATAGATTCTTATTTTTTCTGTGATTTACCGGCCACTCGATTCAGGAATCCTACCTCATTCTCAAACTTGATGGCTCTATTGATAGGAACCCCTTAAAATCTCATATTGCAAACAAATTATGAGGGTAGAGTTGAGATAGAAATGTCACATTTATAAGACCAAATTACTAGATTTTTTGTCCATTTTCATAATTTTAATTTTATAACATAAACTTCTATTTTTTGTATTTTTTACTTCATTTTACACTTCAAATAAAAATATAATCCAAAACTTTAGTTGGTAAAAATTGTAAATTATTAGGATAAAATGTTAAATCTGTCATATAAGAATTGAATAAACCCTATAAGAATTGAAAATTGGTTGATAACTTGTTGTGTGTCATAAATAGGCTAAAATCTCCAAGAACTTAATTATAATGCCTTAATGTGAGTTTATCTCATACAAAGTAATATTATATCACACAAGAGTAACAAGTAGTTAAAGCGTGTCAAAAAAAATTACGAAGAGACTGCATATATAAATAACTTAAAGATATCATGTGTAAGCGAAATTCATTCAACCTATAAGAGATAGAAATTAAATTAGTTGGTAAAATGTTGTATGTTATAAATGTGCTACAATCTCAAAAAATGATAATATAATAAGTTAATAGCTGAGTCACATTTTGATTGATAAGATTTTGAGTATAGTTTATCCTTGCTTATTTTGAGACATTGAATGTCTGTCAATAGATAACAAAAGATCACATATATTTTTTTTGAATTGAACATGACTTGCAAAACTAAATAAATATCAAAAATTAATTTACAAGTATAATATTTACATACATTATACATCAATAGGACTGTTGGCTTATCAAATTGGTGAAGAAATTATAATTTTGAATTGAATAGTGATAATCATTGTTAAATAAGGCGTTTCAATCGGCATAAGAATGACAATAGAATGAGTTTCTCGAACTCGCCCTCGTTTCGTTCATGACAAGACGGAGATTAATGTTTTGAATGAGGATGGACATTCCTCGATTGGAAAGTGTTAAAAAATTATTTTTTAATAAATTAGTATTTCAAAATATCGGGCGGGACGGGAATGCCTCTCACATCCCTGCCTGAATACGAGATTTTTCGTCTTGTCCTCACCTCGAACAAAATAGGGTGTATTCTCTTAATCGAATGGTGCAGTACATCAGGTATCGCTTATGCTTTGAGTTTTTTTTCTCTGAGCTTTTGGTTTGTTCTGTAATTTTTGGCATTTTTAGAGAATATGTTGTGCTAGCTTTTTACGTGATGAGCAATTTTACTAATAGATTCTTCTGGAATGTTGCCTTTTAAGTTTTGGGATTGACATGCATTTTTTGCTATTTGGAGTAATTTCACTTATTTTAGTGTAGATTTGATGTTTGTTGAAGTTGTTAAAGCATCACTAACTAAATGGTTCCAAAACCCCAAAATCATAACTCAATAATTATGTAATGTTGAGTCCCTATCCTCGTCTCATTTCAACCCAATACTTTAAATTACTTTTCTTTATTTTAATATTTAAATGATTATATATATAATTTTATTTACTTGTTATAAAACTTGATTTTGTAGTCACCTAAATTACATTTCGATTCACTTTAACTCTAACATAGTCAAAATGTAACAGAATTTCGAAGTAAAAAGACCAAAATGCCCTCAATATTTTTTATTTGAAATCAGGTTGGTCTTATTGGTTCAAATCCGGTCTGACAGGTTCAAATTAAAAAATAATTATTTTTATTTAATAAACAAATAATCATTAAAATAATAATGTTAATTACAATTTTAACCTTCAACACATAATACATTTAACTTCCTACTCAAGGGTAAATTTGTATTTTTAAATATAAATATAAAAAATTGAAAAGATAACCTTCTTCAACCTCTTGCTCCGCGTCCGCCACACCTCCGCTTCCACCGGCAACAACACCGTCATCCACCTCACAATTTTTACTCCGTAGAACTCCTCCACCCACCTCTCAATTTTGCTTGATTGGTATTCGAGAAATCGAGTGCAGTATCAGATGGCCCAAATCTGAACCGAAATCGGAACAAATCTGAACCCATATCTGCTAATTTTCTGGGCACAGAGCCTCCATCTCCGTCGAACCCAAGCAAGACCTCATCGGCGTTTGGTTTCACAAACCAGATGGCCGGAAAACGGCCAAAACTGCCGGGAATCAACCACTGAGAGATGAAATAATTAATAATAAGTTTTTAATTTTCTAGCCACAATCTCGAATGACCACGAACCCAGAATCTAGTCGTCGCCGAAGCCTCCAACGGCCATGGACCCAGCCATATCCGCCGCTCCGTCCTCGTCATCGCGAGCAACAAACGCACGAGAATGGTTTGTCTTCTCCCAAGTCAACCATTCTCCTTCTCCATGTCTTAATTTTTTAATTATTGTTGAAAAGACCCATTTGCCCTCGAATAAATTATAATGAATATGTAAACGAGGGCAAAAGAGTTCAAATTAGAATTATTGAGAGTATTATGGTATTTTTATCTCAGAATTTTGTTATATTTAATCCCGTTAAACTTAAGTGAGACGAAATGTAATTTAAGTACTGCAAAATGGAATTTTATATTTGGATCCTTGAGTATACTAATGTGAGGATGACATATAGTTAGATGTACTCATGGGTTAATGCGAGAATGACGTATAGTTGAGTGTATCGTGTGGTTGATTGAGTGTACTAATATGCGAATGACGTATACGTGGGTGTGTAACCATTCATATTATTAAACATTTTATTTTTCTCGGGCACAGACCCACTTCACTCCCTCACACAGCAGATCTCTTTTTTTTATCAGCAAAACCTCACACACCATATCTGCAATCCTCCATCTTCTTCTTCTTCTAGACATAGGTACATGTCCAGGTCAGGGAGTATTTATCGTACTGTTCGTTCTCTCCTCCCACTCTTTCTGTTTCGTTGTTTTATTTTTTTCCTTAAGAATGGGGATCACCCCCAAAATAGGATTGGGGATTTTGGGTTTTGGGGACTGGTTGGGATGGTTTGGGTCCCTAAAATGCATTTTTGGGGCCTGGTTGGAGTTGGCCTTACATTTTCAGATTCTCTGTCTGTCTGTAAATTTTTTTGACAGTTTTGTGATTTAATTGCAGCATAGACATGGAGTGATTTAAGCTTCTTTAGAAAAACAAGTGGGTGAGATAATTATTTTAGGGAGGTTTTGTGTGTGATTATGAAAATCTTTTTTGTTTTGTTTGAATTTTCACTTCATGCGTTGGGAAGAGCAGTTTTCATTTTCAATTTACCAAAGAAAAGTAGTTCATAGAAAAAAAATTGCTTGAACACCTAGTTTTTTTTGGGTGAGATAATTGTTTTAGGGAGGTTTTGTGTGTGGTTTGGAAAATCTTCTTTTTTTTTGGTTTGAATTTTCACTTCATGTGATAGGAAGAGAGCAATTTTCATTTTCATTTTAAATTTATCAAAGCAAAATAGTTTATAGAAAAAAAATTAGTTGAAAACCTAAGTTTTGTAACGGCTGAACCTAAACATGCCTTTTTTGTTGGATATGTTTTTTTTTTCTGTGTTTTTGAACTTTGATAGAAACTAAACCAGGCAAAGTGAAAGCAGAACTTTGCCATCAATCCTCATTAATACAGGCTGCATTTCTTTGAATGATTGTGATCATCCCCTTTTCTTTTTAACTTTGAGGATGTAAAAATGTGTAGCAGTATTGGGTTTATTTTGAAATGTGCCTAACTAGGTGTATATTGCAGATACTGGAGTTCTTGATCATCACTTTCTTGGTTTGTTGATGATATTGAACTTTCTTTGTTAAGAAGTATGCCGCCGAAAAAAACGCGCTTATATGAGTCCAAGCACCCATTTGATACACATCGTAAGCATTCACAAAACTCCATTTTCCTATATATTTATACTTTTGGTCTTGGGTTGGAAGTAGAATTTCTGAAAAGGGGAGTTGTATAATTGAACCACCAAGTAGATTTTGAGATTTGGTATTCTAGGAAACAAACAACTGTAAAGACCTTGAACTTGATTTTAGTTGTGATATAATGCTAAGAAATAGTGACATAGAAATTGATACCCCAATAAATTTCGAGAAAAATCTGGCAAACTTGCTGTAGAATTCTTGTTTGGTTTCTTGATTTATATTCTGTTTTGCAGCTTTTGAGGCCATTTGTTGCGGTTCATGGCAAAGCGTAGAGCTCATAAGGATAAGGGATGGTACTGTGAAAATAAAATTTGTAGATGATCAGTATGCAATAGAGGGGAAAGGTCCTACTGCAAATCTTCGGTTGAGATCAAGGCGTGCAACCGTATCTGACTGCACCTGTTTCTTGAGGCCTGGTGTTGACATATGTGTGTTCTTAGACCCCAAATGCACAGAAAGTTCAGCCGAAGAAGATTTACATCCGGTAAGATGTCTTTTCCTTAGGCCATAGGCCTGTCAAGTATGTTCTAACTTGGGTGCTTCACATTTTCCTGATTTTCAATGGATAGGCTGCTCAAACTCTTTTTTTTTCTGCAACGGCCTAGTTTCTTTATATTTTTGTTACATGGATTAATTTCTTGGCTTATTATGTACAAATATGAACAGTTTAATTTATCATTCTCTTTCTAATTAGGTGTGGATTGATGCTAAAATAAGTTCTATAGAGAGAAAGCCTCATAGAAGTCATTGCACGTGCCAATTTTATGTTAGCCTCTTCATTGACCAAGCTCCCCTCGGGTCGGAGAGAGGAATGATCAGCAAGGAGACCGTTGTAGTTGGAATCGATCAAATTTCCATCCTTCAAAAGCTCGAACAAGTTCCTTGTGAAAGTGAGCGCTACAGGTGGAATTTTTCGGAAGATTGCTCTGTGTTGCCAAGAACAAAGTTATTTTTGGGGAAGTTCTCATCTGATCTCTGTTGGCTACTTGTTTCTTCCGTCCTGAAGAACATTTCATTTGATGTGAGATCATTTCAAAATAAGATCGTGTATCAGATCATTGATGCCGATGATGAAAATAATTGTTTAAAAGCCTTAGGCTTCAAAGTAGAAGAAGACGGCGTCTCCTCGCCCATTGTTGTCAATTATACTCCAAATGACAATACTGTGGAAGGCACTTCGCGAGCTATGGCTATAGTTGGACCACCGCTTCCATCTCATGATTCTGTGAACCTAAGGCGCTCTAAGCGCAGATATGTACAACCCGAACGATTCTTGGGTTGTGAAAGCGAGCAAGAGGACGATGGCATTCCAACAGGAACATTCAGGACGGCCAAATGGATAGAACTCCCAGTTCCTGAAGAAAGAAAAGAAGAGGAAGAAGAAGAAAAAGAAGAGGAGGAAGAAGAAAACAGAGAAGAAGATGATATGATGTTACCGCTTTCGCACCTATTCACGGGGCGTAAAAGGCGCCCAGAGGCAGAAGATGAAGTTGAAGAGAAGGAAACTTCCTGCGAAACCAAGGCTCTGATCGTGTACAAAAGAAATAAGAAGAAAAAGGAAGCTACACCTGACAAAACTCAATCCGAACTTGCCATTGTGCCTTTTACGCCTTCTGATAGTCATCCAGTAGTCCTCGAAGATTATCACCCCAACACCAATGGAGGCATTGAAAGTTCATCAAAAAAGAACAGTAAAACTTCTTATTTTACATATCGAGCCCCTACAAGAAAGAAAAAGAGTGTTCCCAATACGGATGATATGGATGTTGGCAATGGATGGAAAGGAAATTCTTCCTATAAGAAAGCTCCGATGCATAGATATCGTTCAATGAGTTCAAGAAGACAGACGGTTTCTGATTATCAGCAGAAAAGGACGTTGAGTGCAGGTGCATACAACGACCTGATAAATTCGTACATGAAAGATATCGACTCCACGGTGCAGAAGAAAGAAGATCCGGGGCCGCGTTCTATTCCGCAGTGGAAAGAGTCTCTTGCAGCTAAGTGCTCGGAAAAAAAAGAGGAGAGTGAACCGTCTTCAAGCGAGGAGGACGATGGAGAAACTTCGGAAACTGAAATGCTGTGGAAAGAAATGGAACTCGCCATGGCATCGGTTTATATTCTTGACGACAATGAGGTAGTTTTGTTATTTTTCTTCTAAATACATAACACATTTTGGAAGCTCTGGCTTGAAAACCTCAATCATCATCTGTTATGGCTAATGGTTTGATCAAATGATTTTCAGGGTCCAAACGACGGAGAACCCACAGAGATTTTGCAGAAATCAAGCAAAGGTTGTAAACACGATTTTAAGCTGAACGAAGAAATTGGAATTATATGCAAACTATGCGGCATTGTTAGCATTGAAATAAAAGATGTATCACCACCCCTTGTAAGTCAAATTGGAATGTAACCCTTCCCTTTATTTTTCATCTAATTGCTTTGGACATTTATTTGATGTGTTGTTTCTTTTGGGTTTTATTTATTTCAGATGCAGCCACACTACACAGGGTATAATACAGACAATAAGAAGCGTGAGGAAGAAGACTCAGAGCAGAAGGCTGATGGAGACGATGCCTCGTATGCTTTCAGAAATAACGATGACCCTGAAATTGCTGAGACAGAAGATCATGACAACGTCTGGGCTCTAATCCCCGAAGTTCGGAGAAAACTACACTTGCACCAGAAAAAAGCGTACGAGTTTCTATGGAAAAACATAGCCGGATCTTTGGAACCGGCACATATGAATCCAATGTCCAAGAATGTAGGAGGTTGTGTAGTCTCACACACTCCCGGGGCTGGCAAGACCCTTCTCATCATCGCCTTCTTGGTCAGCTATCTTAGGCTGTTCCCGGGCAAGAGACCTCTGGTTCTCGCTCCTAAAACAACGCTCTATACATGGTACAAGGAATTTATCAAATGGGAAATTCCTATACCGGTTCATTTGATCCACGGTCGTAGAACATTCAGGGTCTGCAGGCAGAGATCCGTACAATTCCGAGGCCCGAAGCCAACTAACGATGTCATGCATATTCTTGATTGCCTGGAGAAGATACAAAAATGGCATGCACATCCGAGCGTGCTCGTGATGGGATACACTTCTTTTCTCACGTTAATGCGCGAGGACTCGAAGTTCCAGCATAGGAAGTACATGGCCAGAGTCCTGAGGGAAAGCCCCGGGATCCTCATTCTCGACGAAGGGCACAACCCTCGTAGTACTAAATCGAGATGTAGGAAGGTTCTGATGAAGGTTGAGACTCAGCTCAGGATATTGCTTTCAGGTACATTGTTTATTTTCCTTTGATACAGCAATAATTCGAGAAGACCTGCTACGTATATTAAGTGAAATCGTTCTTTCAGGCACATTGTTTCAGAACAACTTCTGTGAATACTTCAACACACTCTGCTTAGCAAGGCCAAAGTTCATGGATGAAGTGCTGAGGGAGCTCGATCCGAAGTACAAAAGGAAAAAGTCTGAAAAGGCGCGCCATCTGATAGAATCCCGGGCGAGGAAGTTCTTCCTGGACAACATTGCCAAGAAAATCGACTCAAACATAGGAGAAGAAAGACTGCAGGGCCTCAACATGCTGAGAAACATCACCAGCGGATTCATCGACGTCTATGAAGGCGGGGGATGCGCCGAGACCCTCCCTGGTTTACAAAGCTACACCTTAATGATGAACTCGACGAACCTCCAACAAGAGATTCTACGCAAACTACACGGTGTCATGGCTACATACAACGGATATCCTCTTGAGCTGGAGCTTCTGATCACGCTCGGGTCAATCCACCCTTCCCTGGTGAGAACTTCGAACTGTGCAGGCAAATTCTTCAACTCGGACGAACTACAAAAGCTCGAGAATCACAAGAACGACTACAGAAAAGGGTCCAAAGTCATGTTTGTCCTGAACCTTGTGTTCCGCGTCTGCACGAATGAGAAGGTCCTCATTTTCTGCCACAACATTGCTCCAATTCACTTGTTCGTGGAATTGTTCGAAAATCTCTTCAAATGGCAGAAGGGTAAGGAAGTCTTAGTCCTCACTGGAGACCTTGAGCTGTTCGAGCGAGGAAAAATAATGGACAAGTTCGAAGATCCCAGCGGACCGTCAAAGATTCTGCTTGCCTCGATCACAGCCTGTGCAGAGGGCATCAGCTTGACTGCAGCTTCGCGCGTGGTCATGTTGGATTCGGAATGGAACCCTTCAAAGACCAAGCAGGCCATAGCCAGAGCTTTCCGTCCTGGTCAACTGAAGGTGGTCTACGTGTACCAGCTGCTGGCCTCAGGCACGCTCGAGGAAGACAAGTACCGGAGGACAACGTGGAAGGAATGGGTCTCGAACATGATCTTTAGCGAGGCATTCGTGGAGGATCCTACTCGCCCACAAGCAAACAGGATCGAAGATGACATACTGAGAGATATGGTGGAAGTTGATCGGGTCAAGTCCATCCATATGATCATGAAGAATGAGAAGAAATCGACTCTTTGATTACAAGTAGAGGTAAATAAATCCTACCCTCCCTCTCCATAGTAACAAAAACTGCAAATCCCATACTCACATTTTGATCCTCGATTCTAAATACACGCAGGTGTTCACATAACTGCAGTAAGGCGCATCATGTTGATGTTCTGAACCAGGTATGCGAATTAGTTATGTGCAATTTTCTTGTATTATATGAACCTTTTCCGATCCTATGCTAAAATATCACTCGTCAAGGCGAATAATCTGTTCACTCATAACCTTGGTGAAAACTGTTGTATGTGAAATAGCTCATGTGAAGTAATGTGTTTGATCAATTATCAATGTACCTTAGTTATGACTGCCTGAATGTGGTTCAGTATTGTAATTTGTCCTCCATTTGTGTCTCTTTACGCATCTGTAATAATTTCAGATTGTCGGACTCTCTTATTCCAACTTTAGTATGTGAAAGTTATGTTTGTTAAAACGATCAGCATATATGGTTGCTCATTTTCTTGAAAGAGAGGCCCTATCGGGTTCTGACTGAAAACTGGGGGTCATGTCCTTATTTTTTTTAGTTGTGAAGCTCAATCCGATATGTATGACCCTATTTTACATGATATCAGAGTATATTGATTTGAGCATGTGTTTGTGGGCTCCCCGTGCTGACGCCTGTTGTCATATACATGGTACCTGACCATCCATGGATTTTGGAGTTTTGACATTATGGTATGTCACTTTCTTACTATTTTCTATGGTCTGAAACTGAAACTTCCTAGAATTGTGAAACATGTGTGTCCAAAGACCTGTCGACGACACCCATATGGAGTCAGAGCCAGTTGTGTATAGTTCAGTGTATGTGGAGAATATGATTATGGAAGAGTGTATCAAATATTTAAGAGGATTTGGAAAAAAATGTGTGGTGCAGGAAGTGAAAGGTATGCTGAATTTGACTTGTGTTCTATATATGCATAGGCATTTGGTAAATGTGTTTAGTGTGGATTGTGTGGTTGATTTGTGGATATGATATGTATACAATTTAACAAGTTGTGGATATTAACAAATTAAGAATTTAATGCGCATGCTAAAGTCGAAAAATATAATAGTCATCCATATTGTTGTGCATAGTCATATAGTTGCTTAGGTTTACGGTCAATTGGTTGACCGTCAAAAGCTTAAGAGGGTCGAGCGGATCTGACATACATACCGACGATCGGTTCACATAGCCTATAAATTTTTCTACACACCTAATGATACGTTACATAGAAATGAACGATCGATCTTGACAATTTCTCTATGTCGAACGATGGTCAAACATTAATACAGTTTTAAAAATTTGTTGCCCTCTCATCATTATTTGAACCCAATATTTGAAACATAGCTATTGAGTTACAACGGTCAGTTCACACAGCCTATAAACTTTCTAGATGTTCAATACTCGAAATTGAACCAAATTAGAATCTTTAGGTTTTTACCTAATCTTTCAATTCTTCATAAAGTGACAAGGGGACCAGACAAATGCTTCATTGAATGGGGAGCTAAGGAACAGCCAAGGATGCATGAAAAGTAAAGGCAAAAAAAACCCAAGTGGAATTAAGAATGTTGAGATGGAATCAACTTCCCTAATTAATTATATAATTAGGGTGCTCTGGTAGCTTGTGGAACACGTCACATAACTTCTTTGTTTGGTTGAGCAATTGGTGTGCTGTAATTGGGGTTCATGGCACAAAAAGTTAATCACCTGCACACAACTCTTTTTTACAACCAGACAGAGCACATACCAGAAAAGCTAGGTATCTATCTGTATCTGCTTCTGCAAGGAAATTGACCTTAAAGTTTAAAGTTGCATTTGGTAGGGAAAAGATAAAAACAAATGATGCTACCTTTTATGTACAACTTGGAAATTTGTACTCAAAAGAATGGAGACATAATGTTGCTACATTAATGAAGGTAGATTCACAACACTACACTAGTGGAGTCTAATATGATATATTTAGTAACATGGGTATTTCCTGAATACGTTGAGCGGCGCGAACAAATAATCGAAAGTAAGGCGCGAAACATGTACGAGAGTAGGTGGTAAACAAGTTGAGTCTTTAAGGAGCTGCTCGAGCTCGAGTAGAATTCAGACTCAAGATTGGTCTCGTCTGGTAAACAAGCTGAGTTTGGTTCTCACAATCTAAGACACGTTGTGCTTGCTAGTTCAAACATAACGACTCGTTTATAATTACTATTAGTTAATTAATATATTTTATATCATATCATAAAATTATTATTTTTATTGAATATCAATAGTGAAATAAATAATAAAAAATATAAGAATAAACTGAGTCGATTTTGACTTTAAATATTTAAAATTGAACTTGTGTTTACCTATGTAAGCTTATTCGAGTCTGAGTCGAACTCAAACATAAATTTTTTCTGAAATAAAATCATAACAAATATAAACTTGAATGGATTAACTTACAACTTCAATATACAACATTTGATATATGTGTAAATTTTACCAGCTACGTAATCAAATCCAGCGTGATTTTTATTGTTCTGTTTTCTGCTCAAAATAGGCTTTACCAATCAATGTGATGAATGAGTCGGTGCAACTTTCAGATGAATAATTCAGAGAGAGATCTATATTGTATTTGGAATATATATAGTATAGACCAAGTGTTGCACAATCAACAATTGAAAATACATAGAGCATTAAAGTTCTTATTGATTTCCATAAATGACCTCAACTGTCAATAAACTAATCACACAACTTGATACTTTTATGTATATACTCAACCAGAAGAAATCAAAATTCAATATTAATATTAAGAAAATAATAAAAAAGTATTGTATGCTATCACATTATTTTACAGGAAGTCGATGTGTACTTTTTGGTCAGACCCACATATATAGTCTCCTTCGAGTATCAACTGAGTTTCGAACTCAAGACCTAAATCCAAGAAAGCGAACAAACCCCACACCTTTGGTATTATTTAGAATATTGATTAAATTTAAAATATATACTATGGAAAGTCCCATATGAATTATTCCAAACACCAAGCCAACTTGGTAAACTAAAATGCAGTTTAATCGAAATTGAATGCTAACAATTTGGACTATACTTTTATTTTTATATTTTATGAATGATAAGGTTTGGTTGGCCAATTTGAATTATCTAATTCTAAGCCACTAGCTAGCATCTGCTACTTGGACTCATTTCTTTGACTACCCATTATTGTACTTTTACCTTTATTATATCCCTAAAAATTTGAGTTTTTATTTGAATTAATCGTATAGGATGGTGATGGAGTTTTATAATTCGCAATCAGTTCAAATATTTATAGACGATAAATGCATTTCAAAATAAATTTAAATATTCAGGCTGAAAAAATCAATCTATTCGATAAATTTATTTACTCATTAATTTTTAATAATTATATATAGAGGACAAATTAAATACAAATCGAGGTAAAAATACAAAATATCCGAACCAGTAAAATTGTAACGTGATGGACCCGGTAGAACCACGAAAATGACCGTGATAGAACTTCGCTGCCATGTGTCGCGCGTTGGGACAAATCGCGTGCGAATCTTGAACGATCCAATGACTAGTAGAAGTACGGATGCATGAACGTTTTACCAAGTTTGTATTGAAATGCATCCCTATAAATATACACACGCGTGTTAAAGTGGTTGCAATATTCCAATATTAATTAGCTTGATAATGTTTTAATGAACATATATACATGTAAAAACTTAAACACCACACAAAATATATTATTCCAAATTTATATGTAAAGCATAAATAAATGTTATTGTTGTTTTGGAAACGAAAGATTATTCTATAAACAAACAAAGAGAAAATGGATTAAAAAGAAGGGAGGAAGGTGGTGGGAAATAGAAAAATGGGTAAAAGGACAAAAAGAATAGCTCGTGAAATTGGAATCACGTTAAAAGTAGTACGAGAGAGTTAATTAAATTTAAAGCGTGCATTGTGATGTGAGAGGTTTTGATTCAAATTGATGCTCACCTAATACCAAAAAAGATTCATACATTTGATACACCAATTTACTCAATTACCCTTTTATTTGTATTACCTATGCACTTGGTTTAATTTCAAATGAAGAATCAACCTCACCTAATCCTTTTTGTGCATTGAAGATCTTCTTGTTCTTTTGATATAACATAATACAAATCATGATGACATACAAGTTTAAATGGAGACATGAATCTAAAACTTTTATGTTTTGAGGAGTAAAATAAAGCTGAACAAAAGTTAAATCAAGAAATAAATGAGAATAGTAATTTTTGTAGTTCACAAACAATGTATTGATTATGTCCACGTGTAAAAAAGAAACGACACACAGACACACACATATATATATATAACCATAATTCAATAGACGACTCAAATTAAGATGCATATCACTAAAATATGAATATTAGATGTTGTGAGATTGATTTTATAAAAATCTCCAACATTTCTGATTAATTTTTGACTAATACTAAATTACTTCCCATGTAAGTGTTTAGCGTTTTTTTATAAATACTGCATAAAATCAAATATGGTATATTTGTCATGAACAACTAATATACATTAAAATGTTTTTTCTTCAAAAAAAACATGTTTTAAAAATATATAATAATATGTTAAAAAAATTATTTTAATATTTTCAACTCCCACTTATTTTAAATAGGTATTCAATATGATTCGACTTTATGGTATATTAAAAATAAGTGATTGAAACCCTAAAGAAAAACAGCTACAGATTAGATGTTTAGAGTAACCTTTTCTAATATATGAACCAAATAATAAACACATGTTAGAAGAAACTAAATAGTTATCAAGGGGACAATCCATTGGTTGAGCATTATATTATTTATGGTGAAATGTAAGGTTCGATCCCGCTGAAAGAATTTTACAAGTAAATAAGGTTCATATAATTAAAAGAAGAAGAAATTAATAGATAAATTTATTATTTTTTTACGTTTACCAAATAAATCACAATTTTGTAGAGTTAATTACAATTTACGCATACTAAAGTGGTGTGTTTTACACTTTTAAAAAAAAAGTTAATTTGAGATTAGTTGGATTTATTTTTTTACACTTTCCTCTAATACCGTTATAATTTGGACGGAAACCCTAAATTTTTTCTAAAAAGACAAAAATACTCCAAAACGGATTTGAATTCAATTCAGTCTGGTTTGACTCGGACCAATAATAAACCATAATTAAATATTATCTGGACAATTGGACCGGTTCGACCGATCCATCTCCTACTTCGTGATGCTCGCGATCTCCGGCGATTGTCTCCGGCAACGAAACTCTCTGCGGCGAGCATCTCCGACGACGATTTATGGGTTTGCATCTCCGTCGAACCCTAGCAATTTCCCGATCAATTCAGAAAATTATGTTTTCCGTCCAAACTCCAACGCTGTTAGAGTGAAGTGTTAAAAAAAAATGAATCCAACTGACCTCGAATTAAATTTTTTTCTTTAACTGCTAGTAAAGTGTAAAACACGCCACGTTAATACGGGTAAATTGTTATTACCAATTTTTTAATTCCAGATAGCTAGCTTACTCGTTGGTGTGTAGTATAAGTGATAAAAAGATGGCAAAGCTGTAATTAGACGGAAAGATAAGGACGAATTGGGTAAAATAAATAGATTATACAATCCAAAAGAAGATATGCAAGTTGATGAACCCACTTGCTCAGGTCCGGCCTGAAGCTCTCTGATAAGATATTGCAACTACACACAACACAACACTCCATTCCCTCATATATTTATATTTCCCCATTTTCCTCTCTTCAACAATTCATCGAAACCGATCTCATCACAAAAAAAAGAAAAAAAGAAAAAAAAAACATGCCTTCGTCGCTCCACCTCCAGCGGATCCACGACCCGCCCACGCGCCACCACAAGGACCTCACGCGCCACCACGACGCCCTCGCCGCCGCCCCCGACCAGTGCTACTCCGCCGCCGTCCAGCACGTCGACGCGCCGCTCCC
>JAYMTP010001408.1:0-24208 GCA_036897365.1 Geranium brycei | reverse complement strand
TCCCGAAATTTGCTTAACAAGTCCAGAAATCTGCACACTAACACTTAAAATACCCGTGAGGCCAAGTGAACTAAATAAGTGCATATTTCATTATCTAAAGGACGAAGCAAGGCTTAATGTGAGGTCAAAACGGTCTTTAAACTTTTTCAAGATGCTCACGTATCATGTATTATCATTTGTACTTCTTCATCACATTGTGATTTCGTAGATCTAGATGAGACGTGGAATTCACTTGTCATTCAAATTAACTTTTTCATCATATCACGTTTATACCCCTCACACAAGTTGTACATGAGAATATTGGTGATATGCAATAAGCTTTAAACAAATTGAAGAAGCATCGTGTAATACAACATGTCCCCAAGCATAAAACAATAATTGTAATTGCACTAACAATGTACATGGAATTATCCGTATACATTTGATAGAAGATTATGTTAAACCATTTTAGGCACACATATGCAGAACATGATGCTCAATATTAATACCCAATGCATGCAATAATCATCAAATGTCTTAGATGTGAATTCATCAGCATTATCAAGAAAATAGACTTTATCAACTAATCAAGAAAATATGTCATTAATTTAACAATTTGTGTTAACAATTTTGCAAATGCAATATTACGAGTTTGCAAGAAGTAGACATGTGACAATCCACTGAATGCGTCAATCAAAAGTATAAAATAATTAAATTGTCCACATGTGGATTAATAGGGCCACATATATCTCCATGAATTCTTTGCATGAGTGATGTAGATTCGGCACTAACATTGGTTTTTGATGGTCATACAACTAATTTTTCTTGTGAACAAATGGTAGAAATTATTTCATTTGATTAAAAAATCTTCAGGATTTTTTAATCAATGTTCACATGAATTTTTAACAATCCCGCGCATCATCATTGATCTTAGATGACCAAGATGATAATGTCGAAGCATAAAAATATTCAAATTATTGAACTTCTGGTTCACTATCATGTAGGCATCAACTGTTTTTATTGTTGTAAAATACAATCTAGATGGTAGAATAGATGAGTTTTCCAATACATGGTTTTCACCATAATTACTAAAAGTGATACATAGAAACTTAGTTTCATTTTCACTTTGTGGTCTCAATATAATATCCATTTCTATGGATATTCCTAAAGATGAGTAGATTTCTTCTGGATCTACTCGCATACAAATGATTATCAACGTTTAACTTTATTTCATTTCTCAATATTATAATAACTCTTCTAGAGCCCTCTACTATATTTGTTGAACCCATAATGATGTTCACTTTTGCCTTTACTAAAGTTAGGCATGAGAAATATTTTTTTATCCTTAAGATAGTATATGTAGCACAATCAACAATACACATATCATTGTCATCTCCACAAATTTATGGATCACTTTTGGGATCTATACATTGGCTCATCTCATCAGTTGTATTGTCTTAAGTTGAATTAAACTGCGACCACTTCTGGAGCCTTAGTTTTGCATGAACTTTATATTGACATCATAATTTTTTCACATTCACTTCTAGGAATGGTTAATTGTCAAAGGGGAAAGTTCGATGGTTCATTTTATTTTAGGAATACATGAACTTTAATTTTTTTCCTGATTAGCAATAATTGAAGACGTCCTAAATAGCATGTACCAAAATTCGAACTCAGGACCTCACACATGCACTTTAATATTTCTCAAAATTTTCGCACAATATTGCTACTTCAGGAGCAATATGATTTCTTTTGATGGAGGAAATATGAACATATATTTTGCTCGTCGACTAGGATTAATATGATGACATGAACTATCAAGGTATTTGATTTATTCAACATTGGTTTTTAGAACTTCATGTTCTAAACATTAAAACTTCAGGTTTTAATTTTAACATCTCATAAAGTAATACATGATCAGAACTTCGGGTTCTATAAATTTCAATTGTAAACTTTCGGTTTACATAAACGCCAAGTCCGATAACTTTCTCAATAATTTTAAAACTTCGGGTTCTATAAATTCCAACAATTGTAAACTTCATGTTTACATGAACATCAAGTTCAATAATTTTCTTGGACAATCTTGAAATTTTGGGTTCAAGATGTCATAATTTTAGCAAACTCCGGGTTGTTAATATTATACATAAATATCCTACATATAATATCATATAATTTTCTGATGCAAAAGATGCAATTCAAGATTGGCAATCATATAGCATACTCATGAAAATATATAATAGCATAAGTATATTAATAAACGTAAACTTAAGAACTAAATGAAATTTAGTTATGAATTTTGAAAACTATCGTGATAATTAAGTTATTCACGCTGATAGCGTGTTGTGAAAATTATATGTAATGTCGGAGGGTTCAAAGTGTGATTAAAATAGAGTTAAAACCAAATTAAGTCTTTGATGGAATAAAAGCAAGACTTGAAATATAAAACATGCAATGAAGACTTAGAAATGGGAGAAGTCAAAATGGTATTGGATTGATTTTTCTCTTACACATTCAAAACTTACAAAGTACCATTTTATTTGAAAAAAATAGAAAATGATAAAACCATGCATGGCCGCATGTCTTCATGCATAGAACCGGTGGTCATGCAAGACCACGTCTACACCGCACACACGAAGTAGAAGTTAACAAAACGAAACATTAAATTTTGAGAGAATTGCATTAAGTCATCATTTACTATGCAAATTTTTGCACATGATCCTTAATAACTAAAACGTATGTTAGTTGACTCTGTTTAAAGTTTTTTGTACCATTAATGATGTTAAATATAAAATAAAAATTTAATGTATAAGATAAATTAAAATGAAAATTTCTTAACGATGTCTGCAACACTGACATATTTATCGTTCACCTCTTTCTTAGGTCAACTCTCTGGTTTACTCCAAATTTGAACTTGGGAAGCCAGATGTAGTTCGACTATAGTATTATCGACGAACATATGGATTGTAGTTGTGCGTGACTCGCTAGAGACTCTCCCTCCTCTACGTTCAAGCACATCGACCTCTCATACATGGACAATAAAGACCTCCAGCAAGGTAAGGACGTCATCGTCTCCCAAAATTATTTCAAACGAATCTTTTCACCGAATATGAGAGATCTCTAATTAATGTCATTGGGTTTGACTTCAACAGATCTTGACCTGATCATTGCATTCAAGGAGTTGCCTTTGTTCGCCGACGAGAAAAACCAAAGATTTGTCGATAGTCTTTTTTACGATAGGAAAGAAAGTTGTGAGTCTTTATCATTGTGACATCACCATTGTTTTATTTTTTAAAAATTATCCGAGTAATTTTTTTCATTTGAAAACATGACTCTCACATGACCTAAGATATTGAATTATCCGTTAATTTTAATTAACGATGCAAAGAAAAAAAAAGTGAAAAGAGGTCCCTTTGCACACTTTCAAATTAATGAGCTCATGGACAAAAATTGTATAGTTAAGTGTGAGTTTATGCATTTATCCCAAAATTTAAACATTAATCTTATGAATAAAATACACCAATACCATACTAAAATATACAAATTTAGAGGTGTATTCGTGTGCGACCCTTATTTATAATGTGAATGAGTGAAACTCTTTCTGATTGCGCGCCACCTTGAACTTCCCCGTCGTCCCTCCTCGTCTTCCACAGAGGCCTCGTCGGTCCACCCGAGAGGTCGAGGAACCCACCTGCACGCTCGAGAACACCGGAAGAGACCCCTGCCACCTGTAGGAGCCTTCCATCCTTCCATGAGCTCCACCACATCCCACCACCAAACCAGATATGAAAAAAAATCCAAATCTGGGTTCTGCCACCGAGGATCGAGCTCCACCCTCCTTCCTCACGCGTCCCTGCTCCGCACCAACGCTGATGCTCCGATAAGGTAAGGATAGTCGTCGGCGCGCCGACGACTCTAGCGTTTGGTAAGAGAGTGCGTTTAGAGAGAGAGTGTAGAAATATTGTGTGGTTTTCCAACTTTGAAAATCGATTCTCTTTTTACATATTAATCATCATTTGCTAATAAAAATTATAAAATAAATCGAAAAGAGGTGTTCCGTAACCCAAAACAAGTGCTTTTGTAACCCTTGTTATACTCGATTTCCAGACTCGTTACACTTCAAACATTCGTTATACGTTTACCCTAAAAATTGAGTGTTAGGTTGTCATAATCACTCTGATCCTTCGTTCTACTATGTTTCCACCCTCGCCCCGAAACACTCGTTACACAATTGCACAAGGGGGTTGAGTTTTAAGTTGTCTAAATCCATGAAAACACTCGATGAACGAAACGACAAGACAACAAATATATGGGAAAACACAAGTCACACATAATGGAAACACCTATTTTGGGTTATGTAAACACCATGTTTTGAGTTATGAAAACACATGCCTTGAGGTACATAATCATTTGTTTTATGTTATGGAAACACTTGTTTTAGATTATTATTTTTATTAGCTAATGATGTTTGTATAAAAAAGAGTGAAAATTCCAAAATAAAATATATGAAAAATAAAATATAAAAACAACACAACGAGAGATGTCAAGAATGAAGATGATTATGATTGATGATATTTGAATTGGTTTTGATAGATAAGATGACCAAACCGTTTTTACTCTAGCGTGAAATGATCAAAAATAAAATATAACTTGGGAATAGATACGATTAATGTCATTAATGAATTAGGATAATCTCAGCGTCACAAAGGGTTTGCACAGTTCGCATTCTAAAGTTGGTCTGTACGCAAATGCATCCCCACAAATCTATATAAGGAAATCTAATAACTCTAATTTCTAGAGTAGGTGGCTTATAACTCAACATAACTTGTATTGTAACCCATGGCTAAGTAACGATTCAATCTCATCTTAACTTAAACCAACTAAGTGACGAATGTGTTCCTCAAGAAACTCATCCCAATCTATTCACTCTCTTTTGTTTGTTCCTCGAAAACCCCACCCCAATCTATTCTTGCAATTTTTGTAAACTAAAAATATAATGCAATCCGTCAATAGTTTGTGTGGTTTGAGGGGAGACTGACTTGTATTTTAACCTCCCCTATAAGACTATTCATGTGATCTTCACAAAGATAACTTCATTTCTGTTGTCCCTAATCTGATAAATTCCTATAAGCCTGCCCATAACAAGTGTCCATGACTTTGTTTACCACAACATTCTTCAAAATATTTCCTCCTACAACACCCAGTAATGCCCATTGTTGGTAATATAACACAATTCCTTGGTGTCTATTTCCAAAATTTCAATCCAACAATACACAAAATGAAAGACAAGAGAACAGGAAGAAGTCATCCTCATTGTGCCACCAATCCTCTTACTAGTAATGGATAAAAACCAGTTGGTACAGATAAAGATCAGAGTAGAATAAGTTCATGATGTTTTAATCATCGTAACCATATCCTTCATCGTCAAGCTCCATGTCTGCATCATCTGATCCTCCCATAAGGGAAAGAAAAACTATAACCGCAACCATTTGAGTTGCCAAAAAGTACTTGGCCCTCCTCCGGAAGGTTTTTTCCTCCTCAGTTTTTGCCCTCTTCGGTTTGGTCTTTGGCTTTGAATCTGATAAGCACAAAGAACTTTCAGATTTAGAATGGTTCCAAAATCGTGTGAAGAAAAAAAAACTCATTTGTCAAGGAATCAATTTAAACAACCAACAAGCATGACTATTGTCGGTGTAAAAAATGGAATTTTGCTATACTATTAGTTGGTCCAGTTGGCAAACTGAAACACTCGGTTTATCCTATCTTCCACCCTAGACTAACCCTCCACAAGCTCAAAGTCAATGCGGGAGTTTGGAGGATGGATTAGCCAACATATTAGCCCATAAAAAGGAACAAACATGATTTCTTGACATGAATGGCTTGCATTTTCAGATTACAAAGAGATATTAACTTTGCTTGTTCTGTTATCTGCTATGAGTATCTCTCACCTCCCTGAGTAATCTCATCAATATACTACTACCATTTGCATACACGAGTATAAAATGAAGTCTCATTCACGAGAATGGAATTAATTGTAAAATGAACTTATAATTCAAAAGGATACCAACACATTATCTTTCTGCGAAAGAAAAAGTTCAACTCTTTTTCAGCAACATTTTACCATTAACAGAAATTGAAGCAACAAAACAACAATGAACACAAATCATCCTTCTGACAAGACCTGTATAGTTTTTCATGACACTAGCACGCTAAAAGAAAAATAAAATTCCTAAACCTGTCCTTCGGCAACCGTTTTGAACATTAAATACGTTTTTTCCCAATTCTCACCCTTTCCTTTTTCTATATCCCTCACTCCACTATGATATGCTGAGAACTCTGGGATCTCATATAGCCACCAAAAAATAAAGGATGCAATAAAAATCTGTTGTGGAAATGAACGGGGTGTTGTGTGTGTATGTAGAAATGGAGAGGGGGAGGGGTTTCATATCTTTGTAAGATTTTTGTTCAATTTTAAACCCTGATATATGCTGCTCATTTAATTTCCTTTAAAATGCTGGATGAGTATATAACACATTAGAAGGTTAGAGGAGAGTACCAGCTACTGCTAGTAGAAAAATCTAGTATCTTACCCCCTAAGACTGTTCGAAAACAGCACCTGGCATCTTCATTGACATTTATTATTCTTAATAAGGTTCTTAAGCCTTTTCTTATCCACTATGCTCACAGAACTATTGCCAAAACCTCTAAATAAATAAGATTAGGTGCTTCCCATATCACACAGTCTACTACACTCTGAAGAAGTCACAAAACTTGGACATTAACTATGATATGCCTGACTATTTCGTTGTATCAAAGAATTAGGTAGTTGCAACAATACTGCACACATTTACAGAACATAATTCATAGTTGATCTCGTTGTGCATTAAAAAGTGGTAGAACACATACACAATCTAGAATATCTTACTCCAATTTGAAGGACCTCTTCTAGGAGTTGATGATGAAGAGGCTGGGTCACGTGGCGGAACGGAAGAAGATGGAGAACCAGCATCTACAAACTCTGCCTTAAGATTTTCAGCATATCTGACCAGATTACCATGCTGCAAAAGTTTGCACCGCAGAGCCGATGTTTCCTAATTGTCCATGAAGTCCAATTCACAGGGAACAAACTTAATACAATTAAGCACGAATTGGAGAAGTAAAATAAAAGGTTTCTAAAGAGAAGAACAATAAATGCAGGAATCTATGCATTCTCGTCAGCATACCAGACCAAGAATAATTCAACCATATTATCATGAACAGCAACATACTTCAATCAATGTTATGAAACTCCTGAGTTCTCCCCGATTTCTCCCCGTGAACTTGGTAAAATCGAGTTGACCGAGTTTTAAAACTCGTTCATGGTAGTTCAATTTTACCCAGTTCTTACTCGATCATAGTTGATCAAATTTTATTTTATATTTTACATATGCTCTGAAACTGTTCTATAATTTATTTATTTTTTTGATCAGCAATAGTTCTATAATTTGTGCTTTTGTTTTAACTTATAACGTTGTTTGAAAGTATCTTATTTTACTAAAATATTGCAAATTTTGTCTTTCATATGAATTATATATTAATACATGTATATCTAATATTTATTAATATACAACTCGTTTTGCTGATTTCTCCCCGAGTTCTCAAAACTCCTTAGTTTTAGAACCATGCTTCAATGCATAAATTACATGTATTTACCAGAAAGTAGTAAAATATTGGAAATAATATGATTGTAAATGGATAAATTTTACAATCACATATGAAAATTTACTGCAACAGTACCATTTTTGTAGCTATAAATTTCGACTACTGGGTTTACTAAAGAAGAACCACATCTAGAAAATTCAGGGAATATGAAAGGGATATAACAAGGCACGGGAAAGAACTGAAGCCCCATTTTCTACCTTCACACGCAGTAAAGCAAACAGTTGAATCAACTGGTAGCTATTGCGCACATTAACCTCGATTCACAGGCTACTTTCATCTTCTTTAACTAGTTTTTAACTTTTTATAGCATTATACAGAGAGAAACTGTTTTATAGTAAAGTGTAATATCTAGATAACATCTAGAGTGCATGGTTAAAATATTCCTATGAACTGGATCACTCATATAATACAATTTGTGTAGTTCACTGTAGGTGCACTCAAGAGGATGATGAGATTTGCCACCTTTATATGCATACGTTCACCTAGTGTACTCAAACCTTATTGTAATTTAATTATTACTATTTTCAACTAAGGGTGTGATCATGAAATTTGTGAATGCAAATTATACTCGCCTTAGACAGATTATAGAAAAAACTGTAGCATAAGTCTCCAAAATGACTCACCGGTAATGCTTGCAGGGTAAAAAGTGCATGCCCAAGAAAAAGTGCATCCACACTTGATGGCCTGTGTGAATGAAATGTGCAAGTAGGTGTATCATTGATAATAATAACAATAATAATAATAATAGTTAACTTAAATGCATTCACGATATCATATCAAGGCTCCAAGAAAATCACCTGTTCTCAAACAGAAAGGTGTTCTCCCCCAGCCTAGTTGACAAAACACCATAGGCTGATACTGCTCTCCTATAGATCTATCCATGAAAAAAAGAAGAGGAACATCAAATATCTCACAGAAAACAATTAGTTAAAAATAAAATAAAATGCTTCATGAAAAAAACTAGCACTCTAGGATCTGCTCCTTACAATAATAATGAAAAGTGAAATGGGAGAGAAGGAGCCCATGAAAAATGATAGAAACTATCAGCAGATGATCATTACCTCCTCTTCTCGTATCTCAGCATTTTCTTTTGTTATACCAAGTAGATGCTTCACAGCATAGACTTGCTTGTAGTACAGAACCTTCCCTATTGGCCAGGGAAGATCGGAATAATAAATCTGGTCAGCAGAACTCCTATCACACCCCACCCAGAGTTCATACAAGATTGCATCTGCAAGCCAGGAATTGATCATTGCTTTTGTAGATACCCATTCTGGGACTGCCTGGATATGGGTGTCTAAATCAACAATGCCCTCTCCTCTTAGAGTTTCTATAGCCCCACCCTTCTCATCGTTATAGGCCACATATGAACCAAACTCAACATAAGGAATTTGATCTGACATAAAAAGCAGCAAATCCCATCAGAATGACTGTTTCATAAAGTTTGCAAGGAATATGATTATTTAGTTCTAGTTAGTGGCACTCGTATCCATTATCTCTAACAAATCCATAGAATAATATCAATTGCAATCTATGTCATTAAAGAGGCCATGAAAATTACAGAAATTATGTAAAACCATTCACGACTAGGCGAAACAGTACTTCACCTAACTCCTTACCAAAAAGAAAACACAATAAAAACTCATTGCAGACTCATAATACATGCCCAACTGGAATGAGTATGGCTGTCAAAAATAACTATGATGTCATCAATATGGACAAAATAGTTATGGGAGCTATTGCTTGCTTATTAATGATAGTGCAAGGAAAGGCTTCAAGTATAAGATGCTTGAGATTGGGGAACCAAAAGCAACCGGCAATAAGAAATCCCATGAAATAGAATTTATGCGAAGATTAAATACATGGAGATGACAATAATGAATACATATATTTTGTTTTTTATCAGCTACATTGTTAGTTGTGGTGGGTATGCATATGGACACAAGAATGGTAGAATTGATGTTATGGGAACTGGTAAGAAGCTTAAATATATAGATGCAAGAATGTGTTTTTATGCACCCACAAACATAATGATATTTCTCATGATAATGTAGTCCATCACCAGATGGAAATTTTGGTTTGAAACTCCATAACTATTTCGTGGAAAGTGAAGTTCCCACCATTTTACATCTGTTGGTCTGAGTTACTGTCATGTGATAACTGTGAGACTTATGAGATTCTATTCATCAAATTGAGGAATCTAGTTCCAAAGAAAGAATCAATCCTAATTGAAAAGGTCAAAGTACCTTTTGACAATTATCAACAATAGAACACACAGGAAAAAAGCTGACGAACACATCTTAAAGGTATTAGAATTATAATGTGAATTTTTATTAAAGGATCCCAAACTCATTAATCAAAATGTGGAGACACATATCAGGCTCACACATAAGTTCACAAGCGCCAAATTTGCAACAAAACCTATGAAGCCAACCGATAATCCAACAGAGCATTTCCAAAGCCAATATTCATATAATAGGAACGCAAGAAAAAACTAAATGAAAATAAAACCAATGAGAAAGTTACAAACTCTCTGATCAAAATCTATAAGAACAAATCAGCCTCATAAAGGAGTTCCCAAGTACAATATCCAAAAGTAAAAATATACACAGATGCTTCAAACTAGCACTAACCTACAAACTCAAGACCTACAAAGGCAAAATCAGATTAAGCAATTCCAAAACCCGAAATCAGAATCAGGAAAAATAACTGCAGGCTGTCACGAATTCAACCAACTTTTGAAAAAGTAGTTGGTTTTGGACACATGTAACACCAAGGTGAAGCGGAGACAGTAAGTAGGGAGCAAGACGGTGTGATTTGGGAGCAGGGTTTTCAATTGACGTGTCTTTTTTTGGCTGTTGGTGGTAGTTGAACTTGAAGGATGAGTCATCCTTTTGGTGGGTAGCAGAGCAGTGGAGGCTGTAGCAGAGGTTGTGGAGGGTTAGGGCTGAGTCTGTTGAATCTGTAGCTAGCTTGATTGTAATGGGTAAACTAGCCTCTTGACCTATCTATCAAAGTTTCGATTTTTATTCGTTGATTCGGTAATTTAAGTTGAATATCGTTACACATTCACATGATTCAGCCTAAATAAGACACAATGAGGCTCACAGACAAGATTCCCAGTAGCCAAATTGAAACACAATCAAGCACTAGGCAAAACCCATAAACATACATAGAGTAGAAGCAAGATTGAAACAGCAAACCTGAGTCAGGGTATATGTTATTGAAAGCCAAATTGAAGGGGAGATTGGCGAATTTGAGGTAGATGTAGACAGGAAGGCAAGAAGGGCAAGCGGTCGGGAGGCCGAAACATGGCTTCCTCGCAACCACTGTCAACTCCTCTCTCTGCGTCGCTTCGCTCATCGTCTCGTTTGGAGCTTCGATTGATGGAGTGAGTAACAATGGCGCAACAGAGAGAAAGAGAGGCTTCAATTCAGTCTTCTCTTGTTTATAATGTCACTCACAACTCTCTCTCAACTCCTTTAAGGGTTTTTCGTGGGGAACGGGTCACTCCCTATACATCCATGGTCTGCTTTGTACTGGATCCCAACCCAGAACAACAAAATAATTCCATATTAAATTAAATATTACCTACGAAAAAAAAATAATAATTCATTAAAATCAATATCTTAAATATATCTTACTTCTCCGGTTCATTTCTGATCTATTTTTAATTAATCTTATGTATTTTACTGCTAATTCGATTTAATTTATAATTAGTCTCTGTAATGCTCTCTTCAACTAACTAGCATTTAATGTATTTTATGATTAAAATGTTCATTCCTTTTGACGAGTAATAATATTTTATATGGACAACAATTATTTATTTGTCAAGTGCATAATTTAATACAATTGCCATATGTTATGTGAAAAATAATTAACTTACGTTAAGTCCATATAATAGATATAGACAAACATAAACAATTTAATGATAACTTATCCTCAATCTCGGGTGGGATACTAAAAAAGTGAAACATTTATAATATAATAATTAGTTTTGGATTATTATAATCAATTTATTTTATCGTCGTGTTTTCATTGCACGATTTTGAACTCAACCTATCATGAAAAGGCAACATTAATCATTGTGTCTTTGTTGAGGTCGACGACCTCAATTTTAGGTTGCAAATGAAAGAAAATAGTTACTGGCACCAAACACCGGAACAAGGTTCCTCATGTTGATCTCATCACAAATAAGAGACATGACATTCAAAAAAGATTTTTTTTTAATAGATTTTATTTTTCTCGAGAACATTGTTGGAAAACTTGTTAACAATTTGTTTTTTGCCACAAAATTGATAATCATTAGGTCTTGCAAAAAGGGCATACATTTTTTTGAAAATAATTACCCGAGAATCCCATGCCCTTCTTCCGGTCAGATTTGATCCCACAACCTCCCCACTGGCCGTGAAAGTGTGAATCTGAAACCAACATTTCCAAAATAAAATTTACTCCTCAATAGACCACTGGAAAAAAATCTTAAATTATTCATCTATATTGTTGCAAATTACAATAGTGAAACAATTAAATCGTTACATGATCTCAACAATGTTGAGAAGTCAAAAATGAGAATCATCTTGAAGCGTAATTTAAAGTTGTACAAAAGCTGAGCGATGCATGCTCTACTCTACTCTAGATTGTACACTACAAGAAAGAAGGAACAAATATATGAATATTTGTAGGAAGCAGTGGCTGAGCTGAGAAGCATATGAATATTCAGAATGAGTTCGTTTCGATACAATTGGTAGATCTCTTTATCGTTCCATTTCAGCAAAAGACAAAAACAGCTTTCTCGGATGTAACCATCCTTTTGGCCGGGGCTGTCCCAGCAATCCTTTCTAGCTGAAATGTTAAGAGATCAATTAGCCCAGTAGGTATAAATTGTCATAGCTAGACAGCAGAATCATTATCAATTTTTTTTATGAATCCAATAAACCAGTAAATACCGCAGAATATTATACATAAGATAGGAGAGTGAAATAATACCCGAAGCTGATCAAAACGAGAAAAGAGCACTGTGCATGACATGTTATGAGATCCTTCAAGCATATTAACAATCTGCAAAAGGAAACAAGGAAAACAATATAGGGACTGAGAAAAGAACTGGAAATGTAATATACAGTGCTAAAATCGTATGCTTACCTCAGGGTACATTTCTTTCCTCTCGGGAAGAGAATAGATGATCAAATTCTGGATACCACGGATCTTATCATCAACAAAAAAAACAAATTGATTAGTTGAACTTGAAATCATGCACAACTAAAACTAATTTAATCAATCAATAACAAATGTACAAGTAATTGAAGCCATTCTATAATTCATATTTAGTAAGTCCCATGTGAGGGCACACATTTGTATATGGCAAAGTTGACGAGGAGAGTTTTGTAGACATGAATAATTCTTCGAGCATTTAGATTGGTTGTTTAAGCCGCGGAATACTATTGTGCAGGAAGGTTCGGTTCCCGATGACCAAGCTGTTTTCTTAACTTTTGGCATCCTTATTACTTTTCATCAGATGGAAATTAAGCAAGCACCAACTTAAGATCAACCATTTTTTATTCTCATGAAAGAAGCTATTATATTGTTGTGTATAGAAGATCTTGTATCGTTTTTAGTTATCCTCCACGAGACATAGGTTTATTGGATTGTCTTCATTAAGTGACGTCAAACCAAAAAATTTCCATTTATGCAAACAAATTGTTATTGTCATATATGCACTTCTATATAGAAAACTTGCATACTGAGCCATATCCAAAGACAGAATATGTAGGCAAAATTTTCTAAACTCGATAAAAAGAACTAGCATCTTGTCTTGCAGAATATGCATAAGCATTTTGACTACCTTGTATCGGTGGTAGAAATGGGCCCTCTCAGTATAAAGCATGATTTTCCTTGTTCCTTCAAAGAACCAAACTCGCGCACGAGAAATGTCCTTCTGTTTTGTATACCTAAAGAAAAAGGCTAATGAATTTTCCACCATGACAAAATGAAATGAAATCATATCTTTCAAGGATTTCAGAAGTTAGGAGTGCAGATTCTTACTCCCCAAGCAAGCAGAAGGATGCATTCTGTGACTTGAGAAAATTCCGAACTCGAATATATTCAAAATAAGAACTAGTAAATAACATAACTCCTCCCTGCATAAAAAAACAGAAGAAAGGCAAAATTTTATAGTTCAATGTAATGATCACAATGATAAACTCCAAAGGAATTAGTGTTACAGGAATCAGAAACATTTTCAGGTAAGATACCTGAAGGGAATCTTTTATCTTTGGGAACACCTGCATTCATGTAATCATTGACATCAAATTTCAAGATCGGAGTGAACCAAGAAACAATAAAGGATGTAGCCCACAATAGTTTAGAAACTATTATGTCAAAGCATCATCAGGCCCTACGATGTCATACACTCATGCTTTCATCATTTATTGGCAATTCGTGCCAATTCAATTGTTGCAAACTCAAACTTTTAAGAGTAACTCATAACTGCTAGGAAGGTAACTTGCTAACCATGCTTACTTTATTCAAATTCATCATAGATATTAAACACAAAGTTTCTACACAAACCTTCTTTGTAAAATATTCAAAACGAGCATCATCTTCATCTACAATCGACTCTGGATTAAATCGTTCATAAATCTGTTAAGTGAGACAAAAATCTTCATTAGTATATAATAAATAAGACCAGAAATAAAATAGCCAGAAAGATATGCACTGCTCGATATTCGTAGGGACATCAGATTCTAGTTATTCTATCTGTATTCTGTAATAATAAATAACTACTGATGCAGGTATCTATTTCACAGCTAAATATTGGATTCAGAGAGAGGTCCATGTCTTCTGAGTCTCAAGGTCTCCCTACCAATCCATTGCCTCATCTTTTTAAGCTATAAAGCAATGATGTAGATGAATGTGTTCACAGTGATAGAACCAATGTACAAAAAATCCGGATTTTCCATCTAAGAAAAATTATTTATACTATGTAGGTGTAGACAGCAACATCAAAACATGGATAAGAAGTATAAAAAAAATATCGAGATACCCTGAGGAGCTGAATGCATCACAAAACTGAGTATACAAAGCAGGGAAAGTAAGGCAACGGGCAGCAGATGACTAGATGTACCTGCCGCACTTGGAGTAATACTTTTGGGAGAACACCCTTATACTGACATACAGACTTCACCTGAAAATGAAATTAAAAAAATTGACATAAAATATACATAAAAGTAAATTCAGTTCTTTAACCAAAGATATTACAGAAACAGCAACCCAATACTTTATGAACAAAATAGAAGATGAGAAAGTAAGTTGTGGAAACCAAAATAAATATTCAATATCACTTCTTATGTCTCACGATCATAATTTGATGATAAAATAGATCCCAGTAAGCATGTTCTATTTCCTTATATCTCCCTTCATTTACAGATCTCTCTCTCTCGTCTTTTAATTTATTAATTAATGACAGAAGAGAATGTTCACTGAAGAAATTTGTTTCAATAATAATAATCACAAACAAAGCAAACAAATAAAAATTTTGGCCTGAATTTAAAATATAACATATTTCTGATAGTACAATTCAGGAAGAACTCGGTGTGTAATATATATATATATATATTATAACATGGTTAGTACCAAGGCCAAAGAGGGCTCTGCCCACCTTAGTTGGGAAAAAAGGTTTGGTTTTTATTATTGTAATGTTGAAGAACAGAAATTTGAGGATTATTGCGAGACTGAGTTATATACATCACGGCATATAAGGAATAGGTATCCATGACTACAACCATGTCAATTGTATAGAAAAGAATCAAGAAGAATGTTGACCCACCTTCCCACGGTAGCTGGTGCAGTGGTGATTGAACAAAGCATTCATGTCTGAAACAAGAGAAATATATTTATTAGGTTCATATGTGTGCGACACAACCAAATGATGGAAGGCCTCATAAACATAAGAGATCAGCAGCATGCAGATCATACATACAAATCAGGTCAATATAATAGCAAATGGTTTATGGATTTTTCTATGAAAATTTAAAATTTTGTAATTGTAAGCTACCTATGCCAAAAATAAAGATAGCCAATCTGGTTCAATACTTCAATCCCTTAATAACACAAGATACATCTTCATGCGTAGTTATAAAATATTTTTGGTCAAGTTAATCAGTAGAAGTGACAGCCAGTGATACTAAACAAGATCTAAACAATAGTTTTCGAAATCACACACACACACAACATTGCAAAAATAAACAAGAAAAGTCCATATGACACTAAACTGAAAATAGGAAACCATTAATATTTGTCATTTGACAGGGATGAAACATGATGTTATCTATGTCTTGTGATATCAAAGGAAATTGAACAAGAATATTGTATGGAAAACTCAATTACCTGGGTTTAGATAAGAACCTAAAACTATAGTTTGCCGATAAAAGCGTGCACGTCCATCCAGATACCTGAACATTTAGCATAGTACAGTGGAAGTGAACTTTTCTAGCATTTACTTTGAAAGTAGATCAAAATGCTTTTGTAAGGAATGTGAAGTAAGCCAGCTCTTGTTTAGCGAGAGTACAAGATAAACTCTGCCTCTGCATACAAAATGAACTTACCATGGTCTTATGCGCATGATATCAGTTCCATGCTGCTTTGATGGTATTTGGTTTAACTGCTGAACAGCTGTCTTTAAATGATCCCAATTCTAGACATTTTTAAAACAGAAAGGGTCACAAAATGGCATTATTTGGTAAGAGATAGATAAAATAAAAACAGATTTTACCACAAAAAACTAAAGAAACATTTCAGCTTAATAAGATAAGCTTGTTAAAAAAATTTACCTGCATCGCTATCACATCTGCATGATCAATAATTAGGACCTGCTTATATGAATGAAACATACCATTTCCATCAAAAAAATAACACTATATGTAATTAATTATACAAACTTTAAGTTTGAAAAGACAAGCCAAAGATCTTTAAACAGAACAAGGACAAATCACCTCAATAGAAGAAAGGTAATCAACATCTTTTTCCTTATCTACTTCAGAGTGTCCAATTTTCTGAAAGAAATGGAGTCAGCTGTCACTTGATGCACAAACCAATGTAATGAATGCAGAAGTTCATGATTGCGTATCATGTTAATTAAAATATAACATCACAAATAGCACTCACTGTAATTAAATTGAGAGGTGACGCAACAATCATATCTGCTTTATAGAAATCATTGTACAACTGTATGCTCTTCCTGCATAGCAAATGAAATATAATTATAGTCAACGCACTGCGCACAACATGTGAACAGTAAGAGTTCAAATGCGCAACTATGTAAAAATTTAATCGAATAAGTGAGAAGACATAAAAACAAGGATCCAAAAAGGTTTTAAATCTGAAAGCCTAAGCAATGAAAACAGAAGCCAAGACAGGAGTGTTCGCTAAAGTACTCTATAATGCACAAAATAGAAGGTCAGGCCACTTCAGAACTTGATTGTCATTTTACTTTAACAATGCACCAACTCCAACCAATTGCTCCTTAGTTGCTTTTGAGCTCTAGTCAAAACTACTGACCAAAATTAAAACTGATGTACTGTAACGATGTTCATTTGTCTCAGATTTTTATGTGAAAGGAGAACTTATTGACTTTATAAACAGTATAAATGTACACAGTTGAACACTTTCACAACCCTAATTACACAGCAGGATGAGAACAGATGAAATTGACAATGGTAACTTCAAATAGTTTCTTACTCTGCACAGTGAAAGAGAAGTTACCTTGTAAACTTAATGCCTATCATGAAGTGATCATCTGAATTTCCACTAAAAAGTGCTTGGAAGTCCATAGGTTTTGAAGGCTTATGAGGTTTGAAGTTTCCCAAATCACCATTCTGTACACCGTTTAGGTCATCATCTTCAACCACTTCAGTTCCATATTCTTTATTAAAACGATCCTTGTTATCTACATTGCCCTGAGATTTTATTAACATGGACAATAATAAGTATTCAACGTTCTTAATAATTTTATAATGAATAACAAGCACGTATAAATCTCAGAGCAAAAATAACTAACCACGCACTTCACACCTAAAGAGATAAAAAAGAAAGCACTTTCAGTTTCTTAAAAACCAAAAACCTCTAGAATACCAGAAAACAACCAAGACAATTAACTTTACTAAATATGGATACCAATCTGATACTAGTCCCTGATGACCCATTAAGCATTTTTTTACCAACAGAACAAAAATGACAGTATATGCAGATTGTTGCATATCATGTCCAGTCCAACACATATCAGGTGAGACATGTCCAGTGGTTTGTTGGCTCACTAAAGCTAAGTTGACACATGGCATATCAACATAGTCAACATTGTAGCCCCAGCTCTGTCGAGGAAAATTTTCCGACAAAGCTGGCAAAATCCCAGTGCACGCCCATATTACTATATTAGTAAGGAAAAAAACACATTCATGGTATCAATAATATAGGGAATACTTGGTGCGCTGGCCTGGTAAGTTGTATGAGCCTCTCAATTACTCGCTTTGCAATGCTCTTAAATGGCAACAAAATCAGAACCTGGAGCACATGATTATTATGATAAAAATTAGCAGCAATATGTGCAAATAAATTAATATTGTGAAATTAAGTATTCCAAGTTACGCCGACTTTCAGGAAAAGATAAATAAGTACCTTTGGGCGTGTAAAACCCTGATCAAGGAACTCATCACCAACAATTAGTTTCTCGGCATTTTCTTGATGATTAAGTTTGGTCTTGTTCATCATCACAAGATCCCGAGTTCTGAATACGTGATTCAACTGCACAGGAAAAAAACTCATGACTTACTATACACCGCAAAAAAGTTAAACCTATTACAGGTCAAATGTTATTATCTGGAACATATGTACGCACAGAATGCATGATGTATGCGTCCATGATGCTCGAGTCTTCTTCACGGCCTTTGAGGTAAAATGGTTTCTTGTTACAGTGCAGTATGTCCCTGTAGCTATCACCTACACAAACAAGTTGGCATGATGAGTTATAATCACAAATTAATTATCTCATAATGACATGAGGAATAGTAATAGAGTTAAAATATGTCATAGTTGATATGAAAATCTATCACCAGAAAAAAGAGGCCATAAAAAATAAGACTTGCGTTTTCAGTAACCAAAGTGATAGGTTGAATTTTCAAAATTTTATAAGACTGACAAGAATCGGAGACAATCAATTGCAAGAATAATGAATGCTTGATAGGAGCAAAGCCACATGGCCCAACACATCCAAACCATATCAGGTTCTGTTTCATTGTGGGACATTCTCCAACTAAAATATCATGTTTTCTTATCAAGAAAGAAAAAGAAGACAAAAAGTGTGGTTCCCGTCTGCCTTCCTTAAAGCACTCTTTATGTTGAGAACTTGAGATTCTCATTATAAATTCCTCTTTTATTTTTTCCCTTGTTACAGGACAACATATCTGTTTGTACTATAAGTTTTTTATTACATCTAATCCACATTTTAGTTTATTCTATTATTCCACAAAATTTATGGATTCATTTTGTTATCCCCTTCTAAGTTCCACAGTTTGTGGATCAATATAAGTATGTAACAGTTGGTATTTCAAATTTTGTAAAATTATGTGTGCCATGTAAGTGTGTATGTTATAGGTATGAACCATTATCCAAAATATGAAAAGGGCAAAAAAACATCTATAACTGAATAGTGCTTATAAGAAAAACTAGAATTGAATAGATATTTGCTCTATATGAGACTAACTTACAAAGGGAGAAGAATAATCTCTGTTGAGAATCATTGCCTCCAGATTTCTTGAAAACATCAAGCCATGGTTTATATAATCTTAGTTTAAGACCATGGTCCGAATCGATGGCGAGATCCTGCAAGTTAGAAAATATATTTATCAGAATTCAAACTGTGAATACATTAGGAAGAACAAACTCAGTAACACAATACTGACAAATACAAAATAAGCAAATAAAGCAAATGCCATGCTGAAATGCGGACTATGAAATTTGAAGTCAAAACTCAAAAAAAAAGATACTTAGCATTGCAATTAACAATTGTTTGAAAAGCAAACCAGTAGATAATACATATATTATGTGGAATCAATCTCAACTTAAATGAACTAAATAGTAGGAGTTTAAGCAATATTTCATTGATGTGAAGTAGAGGGAGACTGATATCATAAACATACATGTATCTCACCACATAAGTTCCAAATAAGGATCTCTTTAGCTTTCTTCTTATTAGTTCATCATTAGGGAAAATATAGAGTAAAGAATAAAAGAAATTGCACCAAACAAAACAGAGAAACATGTAACACTACAATGCTTCTGCGGTACAATTACAGCAGGCACTTGCATTTCCCATAACTCAATGAGCAAGGGATGGGCAGGCAGACAGATAATATATGTACCTGTAAAACAGAAGCATACACCACAGAACTATGGAAGGAAGGCCTACCTTCAGAAAACACTCCCCGGTTCCCATCCACTTGCAGTTTGGCATGTTAGCAGCAGGCACTTCCCATTCATATTTCCACTTCTTCTTGGACAGGTTTTCAAGTTCAGTATCTGATAAAGTGTGTCCCAAGTGCACATTAAAGGAACTGCACAGAGAAATGTATGTTAAGGGAATAAACTTAAAGAAATACGACATGAGATGGATGAATATAAAAATGCAGCCAACTCAACCATACCAACAACTTCAGAATTGCTTCGATAGTTCAATTACAAAACTCTCATGCCAAATGAAAATTAGAAGTTGTGTTTAATTCTGTTAATAATCAGTGAAATTTTAAATTGGGCCAGTGGCTAACTGCATATTACTTGATAAACTGTATCATGTATTATGTATTTCACATGACACAAAATCTGAAAAGGAAAAAAAATCAGTTCTGATCAATATGTCCTCCTCAACTATCTTGAAACAAAAATAGGAAGCTTAGAACCCTTAAATATATACATTTGTCTAGATAATGATTCCAAGTGTGCCTGCACAAATACACACACACACACACATATAAATGAATGTAAAATCATGTGCTGAAATATAAACAAACCTAGAGCATGCAGGTGACTCATCGGCAGTTTGTGCATTGGCATCTGAGTCCTGCTCTATGTCTGTACTAGCCTCACTTTCATCTTCAGATTCAGCACCTTCAATCACGTCTCCATCACCAACTGTGATATGCTCCTGAAGTTTCCTTTCTGTCATGTGATTCATCCAAGATTTTTTCATCAAGTTTAATAGGAAGTGAGGTAGTAAAAGGGAACAAAATTTGTATCAGGCAACGACTACATTAATACAAAATCATATCTTTCAGATGGTTATCACATGTAGATTTCAAAGAAAAATAAAAATAATTTGAGAGTCGAGATACTTAGCACAAAACCACACTCCTTAAACATTATTTAGCACCATAAAACAAATAGATAAAAAAGTGCTATGGTTACTGCATAGGACAAGGAAATCTGTATGAAGCATAATAGCAAGAAAAATATATACCCTTCCTACAGCATCAAGGTACATCTATCCTATTTTAAGAATATCATTAAGCCTAGCTAACTTATGGGTGAAATCTCGTCAGTTCTCTACTGCTTCAAATGACATCAAAAGCTTCAGGTGAGAATGTACTACAGCTGCATAGTGCCACCCAGCTACCAAGTGTAAATAGGGAACATCATGTTGGCTCTAGGCTTCCTTTTATACCAGTTAATGCATCAGTATGTATGTACCAAGACTCTAGGCTTCCTTAAACCAACCATTTGATGTGTAGCACCGAAAATATACTGTTTTTGAGAAAAGGAATATTTGTAATGAAATTTCTCAGAACAATAATGAATTATCAGTACCATCTGCTCTCAAAAGTACGAACTTTCGAACTTAAAATTCAAGGAATTATCATCCCCAAAAAAATTTTAGCTTAAATGGAATCGTTCACTATTGAAGAAGAACATAAAACCTACAGAAAATCATTTAAAAACCTTTGAGATGATTCTCACCATCTTCCTCATCTTCTTCATCTGATTCACCAATGGAGTCAGACCCATCATTATTATCTTCATCTTCATCTTCTTCTGTGTCACTATTACCTTCTTCTCTTCTTTGCCTGCATGAAAAGACACAAGTAGACAATGAAGTTAAACTTAAAAAATATTTTGGACTTGAATTTGGCTTCAACTTGAACAGTCAGCTTGCTACCAGAAAACCCAGTGCTCTATAGTTTCATGGTTTATCCCATACTAGCACTAGATATGTCAGTCACAAAGCCTAAGCACATGCTTGCAACAGGTTTCAAATGCCCATACTAGTTGTGGACTAAAATGGCATATTAACATGTGTTCTCATCGAGTCGACACTACACGATAAAGGTAGGAACTTGGAAAATGGGCATAGAGGAGATAGCCAATTTTTGTGATACAAGTAAATTAAGTTCTGAAAAGCAACTGACCAGACACTAGATACTTAGACAACATGTATAAAAACTCTCAAGAAGAAATAAAAAAAGATAAAATCTAAGAATTATAATACAAAAACAATACCTCCTCTTATACTCATGAGCAAGAGATTTACTTTTGGAGCCAAGCTTTGTTAGCAAATTGTCATACATTGAGGGCTCTCTATATACTACTGGTTCAGGTACCTCTACATCAGATAATTCTTCTGAAATGAAGAATTCAAGGAAAAATCAATTTCACTGAAAATGAGGCATTAAGCTTAGTTCAATAAGATGCAATTAAGTTTGACATGTGTGAGCAATATAGTAACATGCCTTGGGAGCTAGGAGACGGACTAGGAACAATTTCATCTGTACGGCCCTTCTTGGTGGCCTGCCTGCCATTGCCTCCACGAAATTTCTCAGGTGTTCTCTGTCTCTTGTTGAGTCCTGGTACCATAATAATGATTTTGTCAGAAAAAAGACGATTTTCTTGGCAACCAAACAGAGGGCAATAAATTTGAAGAGAACCTTGCTTCCCTCCGAATCGCTTCTTCCCCATGAGGATTGAGAAATCGCGCTAGTCGGTCGAACAGAGCCTTTGAGACGAAGACCGAACTTTCTGTAAGCCCTTTGAATGCGGAAGAAGAGAAGGTTTTGTGATGGAAGGGTTTTAGGAAGCAGAGACCCAACTGTGCTTTAGCCTTTAGGTTTGTTGTACATATATGTAAAATTACAAATTTACCCCCAACTCTTAATTTTTGTTCTCAAAAATATTGTTTGAGCACAACAATTTATTCATTCAAGATAAAAAAAAATTAAACTTAGTTCTTCATGCCACGATAAACCCAGGAAAAAAAATCATATTCTTGAAATCGTGAAACAACACCAAACATATCAAATAAATGGGTGCAGAATCACACATCCATCTATTCAATTCTAGATGATTGAGAAACCGTTGTAATAGTAAATTGATATGAACTTCATGGGTTCGGGTGGTGGATCTTGTGGTTGGTTTCGACCACTGGTGAACCCATGGATTTGAGCTACACAAGTTCAAATTAAATGGAGCTTAATTTTGCACTTGTTAGAACAGGTGTGGTGGGGATGATTCCATCTCTGAAATAGAAGAGACCTCCAGAGCTTCTCCCCGATTATAGCATGATACAATTATATTTTTTAATTTTTTACTTTTAGGTGGAGATTATTGGATCAGTAGTAGCAACCAAATCAAAACTTGCTTTCCTTTTGATAACGACACGTGTATTATAAGTGAAACCCAAACCTAATTTATAAAATAAATTGAATAGTAACCTATTTTTATAAATAACTTATTTAATTACATTATTTTGAAAAAAAATCCAAAAAAATCGAACCGAATAGAACTCGCACCGAACTCTATTGGTTCGGTTTGAACTAATGAAATAAGAATCAATAAAAAAAATTAAACTGAAGATTGACCTAAAAAGTTTAAAATATGATAATTTTATGAAAATCGTTTCATAAAGAACCAAATCAAACTAAACTAAAAATCGGCATATTCAAACCAAATTGATCAAATTCCATCAGTTTGGGTTCAGTTTTTATTTTTTTAAAACTTGAATTAATTTGTTTGGTTTAAAACTTTCAAACTGACTCAAAATCGAACTGTAAAAAACTTTATTTCGTTGTTAGTAAAATGGAGGAGATGCACTGTCAGGATATGAAATTAAAATATTCTTAAAATTAACACTCAAACGTGATTGTTTTTTTTATTATTGGGCCGAATAACTACTTATCTGGTTCGATTGAGATTGACCCAATCCGTTACCCATATAGGGTATTACAAACTACGCAACTCTAGGGTTCTAACATATAGGGTATTACAAACTCCTTTTCCTTCATTTGTGCGGTAGGTTCTTTTACCATCAAGCTCACGATCGTTCTTTTCTTCACTATGTCTATGAACTCACATTTACTCTTTTTCGTGCAGCATAGTTTTACTTGTAGGCGTGGAGTTATGTTGGAACATATTTTCGTTAACCATTTACTCTTTAATGTTGTTTTCTTGTATCCGCTTGATAATAATACGCGGCATGTGGTTTCCTCCATCGGAAACC
>JAYMTP010001407.1:0-24213 GCA_036897365.1 Geranium brycei | reverse complement strand
TCGAGACCGAGCCCCGAGACCGCCCTAGGTTCGTCCCCGGCAGGTGGATGAGGTTCGGCCACGGAGATGGCATGAGGATGCACCACCACTACCACCACCGCTTTCCCGAGGACATGGACATGGACATGCACCATGATCGCGATCATGACCATCATCACGAACATGAGCATGATCACGAGCACCATCACGAGCACGATCACGAGCACCATCATGAGCATGAGCAACCAAATGATTTCGTGAGGAAGATTCGCAAGTTCTTGAACTTCTGAGCTTCTCAACGATACACACTACGCTACAGAGACTCGAGTGATACGGGTTGATATGTACTTTTTTCATTTTCCGTTTTATGTTTAGCTTTGCTTTTGTGGATTGTGTGTTGTTATAATTTGGCATCCATGTGAGATGTGGAGGTGTATGGTGTGATATTATTACCTATAGTTGGTTTGTTTGTAGAATAATCTGAGTATGTGAATATTGTAACTGTGTTATTGAATAAAAGTGTTTTTCTACAACATGATGTTTTGATTATAGTTGCAAGAACAAATAGGATCCTCTAACAATATTTGAACAATATTGAAATTGAGCAACTTTAGTCTTTATTACATGAACAAAGCAAAAAAAATCACAATGATGTTCAGAAGGTTGAGGAGCAAGAACCTGACCTGTCGGTGCTGGCGAGTTCCGAACATGGAGATGGAGTTACTTCGAGAGCGGATCCACTCACATCAGAGCATTTCCATGGAGTGGTTCCTGGTTTTGTAGTGTCGCCGTGGAGCTTGATGTTGGAGAGGCAGATCCCAGTGAAACGCGAGTTCTTCAGGCCCGTGATCAAACCCGGCTGCAGGACCTTCACTCCCCAGATGTTCTTCATCGTGATGCGTTTCACGATGGGAAGAGCGTTTGGGTCGTACTTGTCGTCCGGATGGTCACCTACGTCGCCCGCGATCTTTATCCCCTTCCTTGCGTTCTCCATGTACACGTTGCTGAAGGTCAGGTTCTGGATCAGCCCTCCCCTGCCGATATTGGTCTTCACGTGGATCCCAACTCCCATGTCAAAGAGGTTTATGTGTTCCGCCAGAACGTTCCTCACCCCGCCGGAGGTTTCACTTCCGACAGCGATTCCTGCAAATGGGGATGATCCTGTTATGCGACGTATGGTGATGTCAACGCTGGGGCGGCCGTAAGCGATCCCGTACTCGTCCCATCCGCTCTTCACGGCCACGAGATCATCTCCGACGGAAATGTAGGAGTCTTCTATGCAGACATTAGAGCTTGAATCTGTATCAACAAAATTGTAAATATACAGAGCTCACTTAAATAGGGGACATTATAAAGTTCATGTACATGTGCAATTTTGCCAGGGATACAAGTTTCATCAAGAAAATGGATAGAGTCTAGTATGGAAATTGCACAAACCAATGATATTATTAGCAACAGAAGTCCCTACTTCTGTTACTACTCATTCTAATATCCCCAGATCAGATAGCTTGCAGTAATAATAATCAGAGTTTATATGCCCACTAAAACAAATTGCTTTTATCAACATAATTGAGAGTGGAAAATGGAGCTTATAGGTAAGATTGCAGACTTGCAGTTGTAACGAGAATAGAAGATATTCTGTGGCAAGAATTCTCACTCCCTTACCATATACAGGATGTGATTTGTGCACGCACAAGTGTGAAATAAAAGGAACTAAAATTAAGCTGAATGTAACAAGAACAGAATGTAATCTATATAGTACCTGGATCAATTCCATCAGTGTTGGGAGAGTCAGCTGGCGCCAGTATGGTAACGTATCGGACAACAACATTGCTGTGAAAAAACAAGCAACAAATCATCATATTGTATATTGTTATACAGACTTCAGAAAATCCTTTTCTAAGATGTATCAACAGTAACCTGTACCAGAGTTAGTTAAAAGGGCCGGGAAATGAGAGGACATGACTTATTCATAAACTAAATATCCGCGGACTAACCTAGTTCTGAACTCGGCAAGGCATATAGTTTTTCATTGGTACATCTAAAATGAACAATTTAAATTAGATCTACGGCATTCCACGTTTAGTGTTCGGTTATTACCTGCAATAGACAGGGTGAATGTTCCAAAAGGGAGAATTCCGAAATATCACATTGGAGATTATAATGTTTTCTGAATTTATGAATTCAACAAGATTCGGTCTGGTAAAGGTGAGAGTTCTGTCCCTCCACATGTTCCACCAAACATCTCCTTGGCCGTCAATTGTTCCATTCTCACCTATGAAAGACAGACGTGTCAAATATAAAGAGCGAGTGGTGCATCATTTGGTATATAAATTAGATAAAATAAGTCAGTTTTATGTTCTTTGGTGTTTAATAAGTTACATGTTGTATGATTTAAGATCCCTAAGGAAATAAGGAGGTACATATCAATCAATGCATAACCATGGTAAGCAAATAAATACCCACCAGTAATTACAACATCTCGAAGTCCATCTCCATGGATAAAGCTTATATATCTATCCCCAGGGCGCTCCCGTCCTCTTCCATAAGATGGCAGGGGAGGAATTAAAGGCCAATTTGAAGTATCCTGAAGCAACAATCAGGAAAAAGTCACATAAAGTATTGACTTATTTAAAACAGAGCTAAAGAGTATATTAGCGCTCATCCAAGGCTTCCATTTCTACATTTTCTCTTTATAGATCATCTAGGCAATTGGAGAGAAAATGTTCTCAATAAAGCTCAAGAAGAATGATTAGTGTCTACAATAAAGTTGTATACAGGAACACAGTCCATGATGCTACAAAAAGTATGTACTGAGTCATCTTCAAGAGAAGTGCAGTTAACTTTTAACACATCTTGAGATGTTAAGCTCAAGTTCGGCTCGTTTATTAAACGAGCCCAACCTTGAACTCGAATTTGGGTCAAACTCGATTATAATGAACTTAAACCAAATATTTAATGAATAAACCTCAAGTCAGAAATCTATGGTTCCCCCTGAGTATATGTACACTGACACTTTAAGGAGAAAAAGAATTGGTCCACCCAACATAATGCCTCAAATCCAGCAGGTCAGATCCAATTATTCTACATGACGACAAACAGTGCTAGCTTATCTTCTACTTTTCTCTGAATCATTATATTGAGGAGATGATGATATCTTATTGCAGTAAACTTATGTATAAAAATGAGTTCTTTTAGTAGGCATACAACTGCAACTTGAAACTTATGTTTAAGTATTTATTATTTAATAACAATCAGACTATTGCCCATATCTAGACAACGAGTAGCTGTCACAGCCTTGAACACTAGCAGGACTCACACTGTTTTAAATTAATTTATTTATCCCAAAACGCAGAACATGGGTCACTCATCTAGCTGGTCAGACATCTTAATTACAAACTGGCAATACTAATATAATTGTAAATTAAAAGCCAAGCACATGCAGAGCATGCCCCACCATGTTTCCTGTTTCTGTATCCTGGACCACTCGTAGTTTGTGGTGATCTCTCAACCTCGAAAATGCAAGCCATATTACCAGTCTACCATAATCACATCTTACACCCTCAAATCCAAAATCACAATGATGTTTAGCCCCTATATAACCAATCTGTGGTCCCAAATACATATATTATGTACTGCTAACTTATCCAAAATCCGAAATAAATTTATCACTTGCCACTGATTTCTCTATTGTATCCACTGAAAGCATGTCAAATGGAGCTCATAATGCAGATAATGTACCAACCATTCCAAATTACACCGAAGTAAAATAATCCCAACCATTATCACAGTCCGTGTTCTAAAAATCTCTGCCTTGTTCGATTAGTCCCCGATTAATCATTGTATCCTATTTATTTTTTGATTAATCTCCGACTAGTCCTCAAAAGGCCCTCCTGCCCGACTAGCTCCTAGCGTTTTTTAGAACATTGATCACCATATATCCATGATTCAGTTGATTATAGAAGTGCTCTCAAACTCAATCAACACATTATGAAGTAAATTGCACAAAATGTACCTGAGTGGCTCTGATCACAGCACCTCTCGCCAAGTAGAGAGTCATGTGACTGGTGAGGTTGAAGCTCTCAGTCAAGTACACTCCAGGAGGCACGTAGAGGAGCGTGCCTCCTCTCCTCTTCAGGTGCTCGATCCGATACACCGCCTCCCGAAACGCCTTGGTGTTCAAAGTCCTCCCATCGCCGACTCCCCCGAAATCGGCGATCGAGATCTTGTCGCTCCGATACCTCATCGGAACTATCCCTGAGCACGTCTCCGAGCTCGTGAGCGCGAAACAGCTCAGGTACGGCGCAATGGCCGCGAACCAGACGAGAAATCGAATCATTTTGCACAGATTCACCGAAAACAGAGAGATGTTCGGTGTTTATGAGATTCTAGGGTTTATATGAAACACAGACCACTGATTTTCAGGAAAATTATTGACGAGCTTCCGAGAGGAAAGGTACAAAAATTACTTTCCAGGGAGTGATTGGAAAAGATTTTTTCCCGGAAAATCGAAGATTTGTTCAGAGAGCAGTTACAAGAAGAACAGTACAAAAAGGAAATAGTTGCAGATTTGGTTCAACGAAAGCAGATCTGGAAATCGATACAAGAAGAAAGCTCCAAGTCAAGAACAATCTGCATTAATTAATTAATTAATCAATTACAGCAAATGATATAAAGCAGGAGAGAAAAAGGAAGAGGAAAAATGAGCAAATGGAGAGAGGAAAGTGAACTTAGAGAAAGACCTGAGCAGAGAGGTTGGGAGGATCCAACGGCTGAAACGAGCAGAGCTTGTAAAGGAGATTATTATTATAGATGAAGAAGAAACGCATAGATTTATTTGTCAGCAAGTGGATGTTTTGTTACTAGCAAATGCGCGCACACAATTGTTCGTTGCAGCTCATTAAAGCTCAGTTACGGGCAATGACACGTCACGGGCCACGTGGCCTGCTCAGCTAAATTACTCTTTTCTGCGCGGTAAAATCTATTCCTCCAACGGCTTAAATATTTGTTTGTTTTTATTTAGTTATTTTCGCAGCGACCGACAGGTCATGTTAATTGATTTAATTTAATGTTGTGCTTGTTCTGTTTACCATGAAAAGGTACTATTGACTTAGCGCGTGTTTTAAGTAGAACCAATTGTGATGGGCCCTTGGATGGGATGGGCCATTGTGGCCCTCCTTCAACGGCTACACCACCATCGTAAGAACAAGCCATCACTAAATTTTAGGGAAAAAAATTAACTAGGATTTTCTTTTCCATTTATTTTAAGGACATGTCCCAAAGAGAGGTTAGTCATTTATAATCGGAATTAGACTGAATCCGTCAAACTGGATAATGGCAATCGAGAAGATTCTATGTTGTTTGCACAAATAATCAGTAGTGTTTGGAGGTGACATTTTCAATGTTTATATCTCATATAATGCTTAAAATTAATTACTAATATGCAATGAATCATATGAGTTTGAATTGTTAAGTGCAGGATAATTTTATTAAGAGTACATGTATGTATAGCCAAATATGAATACAATTTTAAAGGTCCAACATTTTGGACTGATATAAAAATCAATCAATCAGTCAAACAGGACTAACATTTTCATATGTATCAAATTCAATTTTCTTTTTATAAGTTGAATATCGGAGTTATAAGTTGAATATCGGACACTCCAGATTGATTTCTAAAACATGACGGTCCAGATTCCCGCTCCATGCTCACTCCAAACACAAATTAGATCTGGCAGAGAGCTCAGAAAAATACCTGCAAGACTAACAAACAAAGATACGGCCGGTCTTTGAATTCACGGGTACTTGCTAGAGCCATGCATGAGAAAATTTATTTCACAAGTAGATGTGCAACTTTTGACATCAAGATATAAGCAAAAACCAAATCCAAGAACCTTAAAACTCGGTGAAACATGAATATTTACAAGAATCAACAATACACACCATGTCACCAAGGGAGTGGAAGGAGAGTCAACACAAGAAAAATATAATGTGATCTGGGTTATTCAGTTTGGGATCTCTTAGAGGTCATAAAATAGCTTGATCATGGTCTATTGTAGGCACCAGATACCCAAAACCACTCACAAATGCAACAATGAGAATTGAGCTCAATTATGATAAAACAGTAGAAAATAAAAAGGTGAGGGGAACTAGGAACTCTAGAAGACCTTCTCAATCACTTGGCGTACATCTAAGCATCGTGTTCTTCATCCCACTGTCCGTCATATAGGATCTTCTTTGACCCATTAGTCTCAAATCCTCTCAATTGGATCTGTTCGATCCTGTATAGCTAAGCGTTCAGAGACATCAGCCAGAGACTTGAGGTTGCACTTGATCAGGGCCTCAACAAAGTAGCAGGTTTCATCTTTGGTGTTCCCATATGGAACGTCAACCACAAATGACTCGATCACCAATGTTCCTGGCCTCCCGTCGATGACCTCTGGATGGAGAGTTGTGGTGGACGAGTAATTCTGCAAAATTAAGGAGGAAGAAAAAAATGGGATTGGACAAGCTGAACCCAGAACTAGCATTGTCAGTACATGAAATAATGGAAAACATAAAGAGACTACTTGTAATTCAACTCTTATAAGAAGTACCCTTTTTCTTTTCTCTTCAAAAGACAACAATGTGGACCGGCTGTTTCAAACACGTTACATTCCAAAGTCCAAACTACATGTCAACAGTAAGTTTGTATGTTAACGTTTCATCGACAATAATAAATTACCTTCGAAACAAAAAGGAAAAGCCTACTTGCCAAACAACAATCATCTACATTTGGATTACCATAGCTCAAGTCAGAGCAGCACCACATTCACATTCAAGTGAAGTACTCATTCTGTCCCAACATAAGTGTCCTACTACTCTAAAATGGATATCCCAAAATAAGTGTCCACTTTTCATTTAGATAGTTAATAAAGCATGCATTACCAATAACATCCCTTATAAGTTAGTTATAACTTATAACAAATTGAGTAGTTGGCAGGCACATGTAAGAGGATGAATAGTGGAAAGTCGAACACTAACACTTGAATACTTAGATTTTGCAAATAGTCAAATGAGACGCTTATTTTCGGATGGAAGTAGTAGCAATTCAAGTAATATCTATCAGCATCAATCTAGCATGACCAAAATGACAACGGAGCAGCTTGAGAGGACATGAGTTGGGGCAAGATCAACCTCACAAGGCACCATGAAATGTGCAAGAAATATAATCTTGAGCGTGAGTTAGCCTTTTCAGTCTGTCTTTCACCTTCTATCTGAATAATAAACTTATACCTCTTTCGTTCCAAAGAGTGTCCACTTTGATTTTTTAGCAAAAATAAGGTTCAGTGAAGTTAGTGTTCACTCTCCCACCATGTCTCCATGTGCTTCCCTTACTCAGATACTTAACTAACACATATATGAAAATTATTGATATTTATGCATATTTCCACAAAAGGAAAGTAGACATGTATTTTGGAACATCCATTTTAGGGATGTAGGACACTTATTCTAGAAGTGAGAAATTATTGCATACCATGCATAGTGTACAGGCCAAAGCCAATGCATATTTAAACCCTTCGAATGTATATGACATCACAAATGGTTCGCACAAGCAGAAAAAAGGATGCTTTATCATATTTAATGGATGTCTCCCTCTTCAACTTTTAAGGAGGTTGTTTGTTGTTTATGATTTTATTTGGCACTTCAGACTTTAGGTTCTTTTGGTGCTATGCCAGTCAAATCTTGTCTAGTAAGGGGATGCACCTCTCTTTGGTGTTTGTAGAAGACTAACAAACCATACACGGATATTTTAGCCTAACAATACTTTCTCATAAGGGCATGAAAAGTGGATCAAAATAAAGAACATTAGACAATATACAGACACGGCATATATACTCGAAATTCACTGTGATAACAACATAATACATAGGTGATCAATAATTCATACCTTAAGCCGGTGATCGCCACCAACAATTCTCGTGCTCAATATATGCTGCTCGTCATCTAGAAGCTCCAAACGCTCAGTGCTAGTCGTTGCAGGAAGTCCCGACTTCACATTCACTTCCCTCACGCTCCCAATCCGAAGTTCACCATTCGCGACGCACCTGCTAATGAAAGGCTTGTACTTCTGTGGTTGGTCAAATCTTCTCACCAAAGACCACACCTACTCAATAAGAAAACAGACTTGTCAAGAATTGCAACTGAACTTGAAGATTATAATTTATACCTACTGAAAATTAGTTTCTAACTGCCCAACATCAATTGACTGAAATGAAAATACAACAGAATTTTAATTTCACAAATAAATTCCGATCAATCAGCGCCACCTCATTGAAAATCTCGACCTCCTACTCATAAAAATCAGAGCAAATCCAAATTTCAAACAATTCAATTACAAAAAAAAATCTCAGCTCAGCCACTCAGATCCAAATACGAATTCACCAAACAAAACACCACTAAATCTTCAAACAATAATCTCCAACGCCATAAATCAAGCACGAAAACAGATTAATACAAAAAACAAAATAGCAAAACGACGAAGAGTTAGGGTTCTGGTTCTCACGAGATGCACCGGAGCTTTGATGTGCTTAACGAGCGAAGAACTGCACTGATTGTCGCTGATCTCGTGCTTGTGAAATCTCCTAACATACTCTTCCTCCATGCTGCTGAGTCCGTCGCTTTCTGTGCTGCTGCGATCGTTCGTCACCATCACGGCGGCGACGGTTCAGAGAAAGCTCCGGCCAAGCACCGACACGGCGGCGATATCGGCAGAGGAACAGGTTGTGGTGATGGTGGTGGTGGTGCTAAGAGTAATTGGAAGGAGGTAGTGGTTGAATCTGAGAATCGAACCTCGGTGGATTGCTCCAGTAGCAGCGAAAGGTCCAGAGGCTCTCTCTCATCGTCTCATCTCACGATCTGATTAAAAAAAACTCCGAAAATGGCTTTAATTTAATAATCTTTTGGTACTACTTTTTTTTATATATGCCAAGCGAAAGATTAACGTAATCAATTAATAATACCGCCAGGAGTTGAGTGGGTCCCACATTCTGCAAGTTGCAGCTCTCGAAGAATATATAGCAAAACGACGCCGTATCTCCGCTTTATTCTCTACACAAAAGCCAAAGTCTCGATTGTCCCTGAATAAAATTCGAACGTTTCAATTTTTATTGGTAAATCGCATTCGTATAAATATATATTGAACTCCTGAAATCGACTCAGAGCCGTCCTTTTCCCGCCATTTCGAGCCTCTCTGCTTCGTCCTCGAACAGAGCTTCGAGTTCGTGACGAAGAATTTACTCTTTCGGTGAGATGCATTTTATCGAACACATGTAGTGCACTTCTTCGTGTTTATGGTTTCTTAGGTTTTTACTTAATTTTGTTCTGAATTGGATCGGCAGTTTGATTTGTTCACAGATCTGAAACGAGACCTTTGCTGATCTGTAGAGGCTGTTCTAGCCAAACAGGATCGGAGTGGAAGAGAAGGCTTGGTAATGGAGGATACTGAGCCGAAGGATCAAGGTAACGGTGTTTCCGACGAATTGAACCCTAATCGTCTTCGAAATTGTTTATAGTAACGGTTTGCACCGATTATTAACTTTATTATGGCATGTTTGAAGTTCAAATATCATGAGTTTTGTTCTGTTTTGGAGTTGCCTGATCTGTAATTTTCATTTGTGTCTATCTGTTCGTTTTCATTTCAACATGTTGGCATGATTCATTTACTCCCATTTTAAACAATACATGCCTTAGTTGTGTAATTAAGTGTTCACGAGTTGCATGTGAAATCTGTTTGATCACTTTGACATGATCAATTCATTTCCGTTTTAAGTTGTATGCACTTACGTGGTCAAATGCATATATGTCGCTGAATGTGAGTTTTGTTTCATCAATGTGACATGGTTAGTTTATTCCCCATTTCAAAGAATAAGTGATTGATTGACAAATTATGTTTGATCACCGTGATATGATCAATTCATTTCCGTTTCAAGTTGTATGCGTAGTCAAATGCGTATTCCCATTCCAAAGAATAAGTGAATGATTGACAAATTAGCTGATTATTAATTGTGCTACAATACTAAGAAAACAGTGATGTTAGTTTATTTTTACCTTTATATACAAACCGAGTAATATTATGCTCTCCTTGCGAAAAGAGTGAGACTATATGAATAAGGATTTTGAGGCAGTTCTAGAAGCCACGAGCTGTCTGTTTGTCAAATCATTCACCTTTACTAAAGTCCTGTAGTGTTTGCTGTTATGTTGTCAATCTTAATTATACAGGCTGAGTATCAATGCTTTCTCATGTAAGAGGTTTCTATATTTTAGTGCAAAATATGTTTCTATGTTGACATTTTTTGGGAATATTACTTGGAAATGTAATTTATGTACTCAAATCAACCTGGTCCTGTGTCTTTGCATCTGTTAGTCTGTGCTCCATGCAGGAACATGATGTTCATATCAGTAGCCTTTAAACTTGTTTGCTTATTTGCAGATGGAAAGCTTCATGCCTGCAACCATCCTACTTTGGTAAATTACCCATCTAAAGTGGATAGCAAATGACAACATGAGTATAAGATATATATCATTTGATCTCCTGCTCTCCAGTGTTAATTGTACTTGGTTTCCGTAATAATTAGATTTCAAATAGATCAACCATGCCAGTTGGGGGGATTTAGGTGTTCTCTTCTGGGTTTATGCATAGCTATTGAATCTGAGTTTGAGATCATGGAAACTACTCCTGAATCTTATTATTAATGCTTAACTAGTATCTGTAAATCCCTTTTATGGTGTGTAATAGATTTTGTTGTTTTCCCGCCAAGTATTATATGTTTGTGCTCAACTTCCTCTCTTTTGTGCAAGAGGTAAGATGATAAGAAGCTTGAAAAATTAACAGCATTACTTGTGTTTTCTTGCTGTCAGTATTTCTTCATGAATATTTAATGTGATTTATGTTAAATCTTCAGCTGCTAAAAGAACAGGACGCAGGAGAATTGAGAACAGATGTTGAAAATGTTAAATCCTGAACTAACATTAGAGAATATATTGTTTCGACGTGTTTTTCCATGTCTTTGATATTCCTAGGTATATAGCAAAAAATTGGAAGACCTGAACACTTAATGGGTGATCAATTTAGTTTGATTTTAACTGGCTCGATTGAGCACCTGAACAGCTAATGATACAAGGGGACACCGTTTACTGCACTTACCTTCACAGTTGTAGAAGCAGTTGAATGCCCTTTGGTACTTGACAATTGTTGGTCCTTATGATCTTATGTTTCTGTGAGTTTTGTGGTTTGAATGATGACAGAAAGTGATGGATCATCGTTCTTGCCACCACTGTTAAACAAATTTATGCCACAAAGCTAATTGTATGTTAATGACGCTGACAATATCGTGGTTGGTTTTGACTTTTGAACTTGGTGACTCTCCTTTATCCACAATTGTTTGGTATGCCTATTGTCTATCACCCTTTAATTAAAGCTGCGTCTTTAGGCTTCCCTTGTGCATGAGGTTAAGGATGGGAATGGGAATCACATCAATTTTTACGCAATTCATATTCATTCCCATTCCCATTCCCATTCCCATTGTCAAACCTCTCACAGGCAAATGCCGACTCCCATTTCCATTACCACACAAAATCTATTCAAACGTAGCCTTAAGAGTTTTGATTGTTTGAAGCTGAGCTTACACTTTGCTTGGCCTGACACTGTTTAATTGTAGGGTGGACTTTTCCAGTGCTATATGCTGATAAAAATAAGGAGCTTGATATTTAATGAATAGCAACATTTTCTACATTTCCAGAGCCGTGATTGACTTGTTGGTTAGCTCCCATTCCTCTGCAGTAGTTTCAATCAATTATGCAGCGACATGCTTTTTTATAGCATAAAAATGGAGTTTGATAAATGCTACCTACAGTCTAAGGAAGCATTGCACACTTTTTTTCACACTTTGGTAATAATGCCACAATCTTATCCCTGTGTCAGGGCTCGCTGTTATGATGGAATACATAGTGAGTGTTGATATTATTATTTTCTTGTATATAACGTGGAATTGTGAGATGTTTTTTACACGATAATTTCAGCATATCTTGTTCGGGGAAATTCATGGGCAAGTATATGGCAATATTATTTTGCGAAAATTGGGTGTTGCAGACATTGAGGATGTATACTTCTGCTAGGTTTTTGAATAAATTGGTGAGTTTGGACATGATGTATGAATTCCATTATAGTTTCACCTTCCATTCAAGCTCTTGCTTTTCTCCATCAAAAACTGAATCAGAAAAGTACCTTAGGCCCATAAAAAAGACAGTATATTACTTACCGCATCTGACGTGTTGTCAATTTGCGATTCATAATCAAGTCACCTAGTTTGAGGAAGAGTCCTTTCATGACTCATTCATGAATTTGATCTGTCTATTTTTCATACAGGTTCAGGACCACTAACCCACGCAGTCCTCTTTTTCATTACTATCGAGCATGGTGGATAGAAACAAGGTCAGCTCATCCGTTAACAATCATGCATTTATACTTTCCAGGTACACCTCCTTTCTCATTTTCAGATCCCATAGCTTGAACAGTACATGGTTTGATTTTCTGAACCTTTTAATATGTGTCTGATACGTGCTAGAGCTAGGGATATGCCTATGACTAATTGATTAAACTCGCAATTCTTGTGCGTGGGCAATTTTGCACTGAAGCTCAGCCTTCACGTGTCAGTACGGAATCATATGACTGAACTAAACGAAATGTTTGCATTTAAGCATCCTGGGCAATCTAACTACTAGTTTTAACTCTTCGGTGGTATTTGGATCATGATTTAAAATGGTATTATAGTTTGGTCTATATTATACTCACCCAAGCCTTTCTGTTGTAGCAAGCCAGAATCTCAACTAATATAATTAGGCCTTTAAGCCTTTAACAAACAGTAATTCTTAATTAATACGTGAATAACAGTAACTAATAATAACCAACCCATAGGGGAGCTACAATGGGAACCTTCTCAATGCCTTCATACAAAAAACTAAAAGGCCAAAACATTACAGTAATCACCACAACCCCAACAGTTTGATAAAACTCTAAACCTTACTTATGGACCTCTCATCAAAGCTACCATTTACACTTAGCTTTGGAAAAACTTCCCAAACATCAGGTAGAGAAACCAAATCCTTTCCCTAATTAGCAAGGACTTGCCAAATCAAATCCGGATCAAAAGACGGCATTCTTGCCAATGAACAGTCTTCAAGGTCAAATTCCCCCGCCATCACCGGACAATCAGGAGGAGCAGAAACTGAGCGGGGCGAATTGTCGCTCTTCCAGAACCCGTCTTCAGAAACAGTTGGGGATACCAATTCACTGCCCCAACTGTCAACAACAAATGCTGGCGAGAACGACGAAGACAGTGAAGATGATGATGCTGGTGATGGCGAATCCACTTTCATTGCCTTTTTGCTCTCGCTGTTGCCAGTAATGCCTCCGCTCTTCTTTGAATTCTTCTTAGCTTTCTCCTTTCTCACCTTCTGACAAATAGCTTGAATCTTGGCATCAACCGAGCTCTTCAGGGCGTTCAGCCTCGTAGAATCTCCAAAACCCAGCTTCGTCGGGTCTTTCAGATTCGGGAAATTCAGACGGGCGTATTCACCCCTGAGCTTGTAGGCTGCACGGTCGTAGGCATAAGCCGCAGCTTCGGCCGTGTCGTAAGTCCCCAACCAGACTCTCATTCTGTTCTGAGGGAGTCTGATCTCAGCCACCCATTTCCCCCAATGCCTCTGCCGCACTCCCCTGTACAGCTTCTTCTTGCACGGGTTCGTATAGAAAGAAGCACCCGCACTCGCGCTCGAGCAGACAGACCCATGAAATGGATTCGACAGCAAAGGGCTGGCTAACGGGCTGTTTGCTCGGCTCTCCTCACTGAATCTCTGGAGAAGGTCTCTCTGGTGGAGATAAGCCGAAGATCCCAGTGGATTGGATAAAAAGCTACTCGATGGAGCCGACTGTGAGCAATGAGAGAAAATCGAGTCCAAAGGGCTACTCCCACCTGTTAGTATGAGCTGTGACAGTGAGGATCTAATATCAACATCACCTGGAAAAGAAACTGGGAGGTTATTTTCTTGCATATTGTGTTCAATTCTTGGGAAATTGAAACAATAATTCTCAAGGAATCAGGGAACTGGAAAAAAAAAGTCCCTTTCCTATGGACGATGGGAAGAAAAAGTTAATAAGAAGAGAAATTCTCAGGGATGAAGAATTGTTGAGAATTGGAGCATGAAAAACCAGAAGATTATGAGAAACAGTGAAGAATAGATAGAGAAATGTTGAAACTTTGATCTTTTTGGAAGGAGAAGATTTTTTTTCTTCTCTCTCTTTCTTATTTTCCAAGAATTGGGACTTGAGAAGAGAAGATTGAATTATTACACGGTGAGTTGAAGATTTGGTGCCTGGCTTGGTGTATTTATAGCTGCAGGGTGTAGGACTCTCTGTAGCTTATCAACCTTTTTCCTCTGTTTACGACTTTATATCCATATGGGTTTCTTAACTCCAGCCTAACTCTCTGCTCTAATGACCATAACACCCTCTGTTTCCTTGGCTTCAAAACACATTTTGTTTCCATTAAAATTTTAGTTTCTGCATAATCAAAGGAAGTGAGTTATTAGTTAGGTGGGTAGAGTGGGTGTTGAGTTTTTGTGTGGGTAACAATGTATTGTAATTCTAGGACCATGTAAAGAAATTTATCCACATAAGTGTAGCCTAATTAATTTAAAAAGAACCAATTTGTTTGGTATTTAAACTCTAGCAGATGACCTTTAACTGTTTAATTTGAAAATATGTAAAAGCTTTGTTCGAACAAGTGTGCTGTTAATTTGTGGAAAAATTAAATATAATCCTGTGAAATGATCATTTCTAAAAGGACTAGTAGAGAGTGAAGATTTGATATTATTTTTATTTGTTTTTGTTTGGGGTGATATAGAACTTATCAGAAGGGTGTTTGTGGTAATTGCAAAGCAATGAATACTTGACTCCGTGTGGTCCCAAACACGCCCCAACTGGTGCTTACCTTTCTCTTTCTGTGCCAAAAAGCTACTTTTGCAATTTACTACTATTATTAATTGACCCTGCCTCAAAAGTCCAAGGCTGTCATAAATCTTCACCTGCCACGCGTCTTCGTTCCGAACCACTTCTTCTCTCCTTTGCATATATAATCTTTCTTCTCGTGCAGGAGAAGTTTGCTTTTCACCCATATTAATGCCACCTTTTATTTCCCATTTCGCCTCCCTTCTTCCTAATCTTGTTTTAGCTCCGCTTAATCAAATAATTACATCAAATTCTACCATTCCCCCAATTTATGATTTCCCCACGAAAATAAAACAAGCTATAAATGTTATTTATGAAGAAAGCATACTTGTCGCAATTCAAAGAGACTCCCTACCCTGGCCAATGTTTGAGCCAATTTGCTTTCTCATGGAGGGTTGGGTTTAAGGTCGTGGCTTGGGTGGATTGGCTTTGGGCATGTAATGGGTAGATAGTAAAATTTTAAAATATGTTATTTGTGAGTGTTATATTGGATATTATTTCCTTTTCTAAATATTGTGTGACATATATTCATCACCTTGAGTTTTTAGTCTATTTTGGCACAAATATTTGATTTTATAGTTGTCTATCTTCAAAATGAATTATTCTAATTTACAAATTATTAGATGGAATGCTAATGAACTTCATATATTACTAAGAATTTTTGTGTGAATATTTGTCTAGAAAATTAGTGTTATTTGAATTTTATGATAACTAGAAGTTCGACTCCATAGGGATATATGGGATCTCAAATTTGTGGTAGAGCTTGAATTTTGGGTCTTGTCGAGAACGAAAATGTAAGTACCAACATTAGATATCTTAGGCAATCGAGATATAAACCCAAAATTAAAATATTTACAAAACTTAACAAACTATAAGTGGCTGGCGTTATCATATATTGGAGTTCACCAACAAAACTAAACACTACTGAGTCACTTATCACTATGCTCCAAACATACTCTGCAGAAAAAGATAAGATTTTTCAATTTTTCCTTCCTGTTTTTATGCAAATCTGTGTGCTAGAACTTGTAGTATATACAACAATATTTTAGATAATTACAAAAGTAACAAACCGAGAGTGACGTATCTTTTCTCTAGTGATAATATCATTCTCAACCCATAGCATTAGGATGAGCAAACATAGTCGATTTGAGGTTAGGTGTGGTTGGCAATTGCAAACCCAACTGATTGGGAAGCTTTTTTTGTGGTGGAGTGCACCAAACTTTTAGGAGATGCTGTAAATGAGGCAAAACACCCTTTGTCCTTAGCATGCTATAATATTCTAGAGTGATGATGCATGGACAAGTATAGATCTAATCACTCCTATTGAATTCAATTCACCATCTCCTCTTTTTATACACACATTTGTGCAAACAAGCTTTTTGAATTAGTATTCTTTGTTGGGTATAAGATAATAAGGGTAGATATGATTTTGCCGCCTTCCTAATCACATGATTTAGGGTATTCTTTATCACATGTCTAGCTCGTATAGCATGCTTTAGAAAATTATATAATTAAACTGTGTACGACTGTATGAGATGGATTATTTTGCCTCCCGTTCCAGAAGACTAAATTTATTCATTATTATGTTTTGAACATCTGACTTCTTAAGAGATAAGATGTTCACTTGACCGTTAGGTCAACCCTGAAGATAACATATATGAGTTTAAATGAAAATGAAGGATTATTTGTTTGATATTGTTAGAATAAATAGGAAATATAGTCTAGGCAATTATAGTTTTGGGTATGCTGGTTAAATTTTCAATTTTGTTTATGTCTAATCATTTATAAAAGATTATCTATTATTGTAATTCATACGTCAAAAACACATCAATTCAATATATCAATATTATCTCTATCAGTTATACAGACACCTTAAAGCTAGTTTTAACCATATTTGTTGGTTCATTGCAGTTCACAAAATTCCTTTTTTTTTGAAATTGTAACTAAAAGGGTAATAGAAGCATGAAACTTCTGTAGTTGCGGTGACTCCTAGACAAACCATGAGCCTAATTGCCATCTCAATCAAATTATCCTTTTGAGGGAAGAAGATTTTTGGGTAGACCAAGTAGGAGAGGGAGAGAGGGAAAGGTGCTTGGCAAGAGCTAGACTCAACCACTGAATTTGCATGTGGTAAAGACCAATTTTACATCTTCATCTTCCATTTAAGTGAGTTTTGATCGTAGTGTTGTGTTGTTGCATTAAAAACCAAAAGGTAGAGTTGAAAAGGTGGCCTTTGAAAAGACAAAGCTCGTGAATGGACACCCCCATCTCTTCTGTCTCTTTCTCTGTAATTTCGCATGTGAGCACACCTAACCAACACATCTCACATTATCATGAGGTCCCCTAACAAAACTCTCTCCATCTTTGTGTTGAAGCTTATCCTTTTCTTGCCTTTCCTTACTATTTTACCCCTACTTGTCATCACATCATTGATCATTCCTTTTTAGTTTTTTACATTCCTTCCTATATGTCTTTATTTTGGTTAAATTTGGTGCTTTCAGCTCACTTATAATCTCACATCCGATCACCATTTTTCTCATAGATATTCTTAGTGCTTGATTGTATCTTGAGATCTTCACTAATGGGTTTGATTCTTGAATTAGATACACTTAACATGGTACAAAACTTGATTTCTCTTTTATGTACACTTTTCTCTACTAATATTTTGTTATGGAATTGGTTCGCTTGTTGTCTAACTTGCACAGGAAAGTAAAGGATGTTAGTGTCACACATTTGAAAATGCATAAATATTATTCTCGTAACAATATCTTATAAGTTAACTATCAATTTAACTTTTTAGATTATATCGAGAGTTAATATAATATTGGAGTTTAGTTTTTTTTGTATATGACTTGCATTCCTTTGTACCAATTTATTATACCCTGGGAACGTGTGTAAAAGGCATGCACTATATCTTCGTCATTATTGTACATTCAAAATTCCACCGATGAGATATTGGGTTTTTTTCTTCTTAATTTAATTAGACTTTTTATACTGTAATTACTTTGGAAAACTTAGTGTTCTCCTAATCTGCCACATATTTGGGTTTGGTAGAGTTGACACTTGACATGCATTTTCATGACAAATCATTTTGATTAGACTGTCATTGACTAATTCATATTTAAATTCTTGAGTATAATTACTGGCTTGTTATAGTGTTTAATTTTGCAGAAGAAAATCTTCGTAAAATTTTAGAAACTGTTTGTATTTTCAAAATGTCTAGAGAAACGCAATCACTCTATAGTAGCAACTCCTTTACAACAAGGACCCCATATCAATAAAATAAATAGTCCCCAGTTCTTTAAGTTCTTAGCTTTGTATGCACTATTAATTTGGTGATCAAATCTAATTGAATAGTGGCACTTGTTGTAATATAGAGACAAACGTGGGGGCACTAACAACACTTGAATTGAATCCAAAAAGTAGCATTTTGTCTTTACATGAGCAGAGTCTCAAAATGCAGCTCTGCGTCGTCGACCGTCCACGTGGTCCTCCCTCCTCGGCCCGACACGTCGCACCCCACAGCTCCCTTTCGCTCACCGACGTGTCGCTTTAGCAGGAATTTCCGATAAGCATTAAAGTCTCCGCACCACGTCACGCCTTTACATTATGACGTACGTGTGACGTCACGGGGGAGAAGGTGGTGATCGGATGGGCTCGGGCCCAGAGAGGCAGCTCATGGGCCTGGGCCGTTGTACGTTGACAAGTCGAATTGGTAGGTGAAGTGGTCGGAGGCGTGATGATAGAAGTGGGTCCCTGAGTTTTCGGAGAGGTTCTAGTGTGAATAAGTAGTGCACACCACGCATCGACTTCAAAATATTAGGCTGTGCTGTGGAGCCCATAGGAGCAGCTCACGTAACCACGTGGCTGGTCTGGAATGTACTGTATTAGTTACGGTTTAGGATCATAGGGCACTTCAAGCAATTCCTACCAAGAAGAGTATGGGCTTGCATTCCCATACATTATTAGATGATAAAAAACTATAGTAGTCACATTAATTGCCAAAATTAGGACGAGGAAAAAAAATTAAGTCAAATATTTTATTACAAGAGAATAATGATATGCAAATATACACACAACTACATTGGATTTTCATTGAACATAATCCAGTTATTCTATATAGGTACCCTAACAGATGTTACGAATAGGGAAGACCTTGTGGTTGTATTTGGGGGAGAGGAGGTGCAATTCAATTGGCCGGAATCGGAATCGGGTTCAGTCTGGTGAGGTGATTTTTGCCGTAGGAGAGAGGAAGAGAGGAGAGAAAGGGTAAACATGAAGGGACACGATCGTTATTTCATATAAATCAATTGCGAGTGTAAGACGGTGAAAAATAAGTTTGGCTTAAGTGACTTACGAAATTTAAAAAAAACTTTGAGTGTACTTATCTGATTATAGGGTTTCTTCAAATGTAACTTGAACTTAGGTCCAAAAGTTTTGAGTGCGAGTGATGTTGCGGTATCTCGTCTTTATTTCCAACTTTAGTTGGATCTCTCCCAACTTCTGTTAGGTCTCTCCCTCCCGGTGAAAGTCAAGTGGCAATATTGGGTCTCTTTCTACATAAGAGTGTGTCTTGAGTCAATTATTGATACAATAATCATAAGTTTGGTGTTGTCTTACTTCATCATAGTATATTCGAGGCTAAATCTTAATATAATTTGTCGATAAAAAAAACTATCTCTGATATTTATTTATTAAGTGACGACACATTCTGCAGACAATTATTATATTTTAAAAAGAATATATCTCCTAATAATTGGTGAGATCAAATGAAACCAATGCATTGGAACCCCAGTGTGAACCATAAGAGGATTGAGGCGGGAAATATGAGCTGAGTGTCACCCATCTGCTTGATGATTGGTTTGTTGTGCTGTACTGTATTTCTGCAGACAGACGCTACGTGGCTTCATCATATCATACTCTTATACAGAAATATCCAAACAAATGATATTATAAAATATTTATTCTCGCCTATATACGCCTATATAATCTTGTTATATATAAATATACGGTCCATATACATGGTCCCCTTATCCTGTTTGACGGTCACCGCCTTCTCCGACTGTCTGTTTCTTGTCTGCGTGGTTATGGCATTGTGCCCTACCACATGATCACCAGGCCGGCTCAATCATAATCGAGGTCTAAAACAAAATTTACAAGCAAAACAATTTTTATTTTAGAAGACAATATAAATTATGGTCTTTATTTTTATACCTAAATCTTTATTTAGGGATTTTTTCAAAAAAAAGAATTGGTTTAAATTATTAAGAGATTTTGACTCATTTTTGGTGGGTTTAAATCATTTGCTTTACTTGCCATGCCGTCGAGCCGGCCCTGCGAGCCACTCTCCCCTACTGCCCATGTGGCTCCATCAAGGACGAACTATCTATGAAGCAATCGAAACAATTGTTTTAGTTATGCTTGAAAGCTAATGTTTAAAACAATACTCTATTAATAAATTTTGTTTTAGGTCTTACGAATCATTGATACAGTCCTAGGCTCCATCTACGAACCCAACTCTCTCCTCAAACAAATACTAGACCCTAGTGAACATTCTCTAGGCCAGCCCGGTGTAAATTTGGTAGAAATTCCACTATATGTGAAGTTTATGTGTAACTCTAAAATTTCACTTCAATGATTACGAAATTTAGGAAGAGTCATTTTTATATACACACCTAATATGTGGTAAGTTAATTTAGATAGATTCTAATATACATAGGCTTTCTTAAGTATTTCTTTTTAAGTAAGGTTAAGTGGTATCACATCCTTGATTTAGTAGACATTTTAATTTGTATACACAGTAATTAGACTCGACACGCAATACATTAGTCTTTAATTAGATTAAGAACAAATCTATTTTTTCAAATCAACAATGTAAAAAGAAATTGGTATCGATGAAGTAATATACAAATGGAGATAGTATATTATGTACTGTTTGAATTTGTGCTGCTTTCATTTTTAACTCACATGGATCAACCATATGATATGTCTTGTTTTTGTGATATGGTATGGATAAAGTCCGAACTCCCCAACAGTGTGATAGAGGAATTTGACAAACTTATTTTCAAATCAACATTATAAAAAGAAATTATGGTCAGTGAAGTGATCTATAAATAGTAAGTTTATCATGTATTGTCTGAATTTGTGTTGCATTCATTTGAACTCACATGGATCAACCATGTGATATGTCTTGTTTTTGTGTTCCGGTATGAGCCTTATTTGGGTCACATCTATTAAGGTGGAATTTTGTGTTTTCGTTTTCTTATGTAGTATATAGTAATTTGTGCAATCTAGCCGAACCCATTTGCTTATTCTGTCCGAAAAATTTCAGTAAAGAATTTCTCCTGTCTACTTGTGGATGTAGCGTCACATTTTTTATGAATCATGTTAAAGTTGTGTTCTTGTGATACCTTATTAAACTAATATTGGTTTATATCCTTTTTTATTATAGTTCGGAATTCTTGAATTATTTATTTTGAACCATTTTCTCGTCAAAATGTTCGGAAAAGACTCACATTAGCCTTTCAACTTTCACTGGACTTATCAAAGTTTTTTCACCGCTTGATTGTCCAGGCGATGAGTTGTTTTTTTTTGTTGAGAAAATGAACTGTTTGTTATTAGCTCACACATATTCACTGTGTTATAAGAATTTTGATCATTTGTTTACATTCCATTTTTATCTTTTTCGCTATGATATGTATTACTATCAAGTCTATCAAAGATTAATGTAACATGAAAAAAATTGAACGATAAAATAAGATTTAGCTTATGTGAGGTTAACTATTTAAGAATATGGTAAAAATAATGAAAATTAGTGTTATATAAAAATGATAATACATTATTTAACATCGGTATAGGTATTGGTTCATGTCTCCTTATAAAATGTGAACATGAACATCATATATAAAGAGCAAAACCATGAAAATTATTCATTGGGATCAGTCTCTAAAAGTAAAAGTACACAAATAGTGGTTAATTTATTTTTAACGCATTGTATTTGATCATGAATATGCTTTAATGACGAATTGTTTTCTTTAAAGCAAGTCATTAATTCAAAAATAACATGGGAGGAAGAAAACACGCACTTAAAAATTGAGCATCAGCCGCGCACAATCTATAAAGAAATAATAAATAACAGTGTTACGACACACTCTCTCTCTCTGAAACATTCAAAAACTAAAAAGATCACAAACCAACCACCCCCAGACCGACCACCACCACTAAACAATGAGCTGCATTAAACAAAACACACTTTAATAACGAGTTGTTATTTTCAACTCCTAATGGAACTTAGTTGTTATTATGACACAAACTAATCAAGTCCCTCTTTTCTTCAATTAATACCCATAAAATCAGATATTGTTCGGGCAATGGCTGAGAAATCTATCTTTATCTATTTATTTATTTCCTTGAGGTCAAAACATTACAGTTGGAATATATATAATAGAACAAAAAATTAAAACGGTGTGACTTGTGGTCTCATCAGGGTCCATCTTCAATGAGCTGTCTTTGGTCTCGCTGTAGAATAATTAACGAATCTTATTACCAAATGTACGTCCTCGAACGGACATGGTCGGCTTGACATTTTCTCCAAGTCCCTCTCTCTCATGTCCGACCAAAACCCCACTTTTTTTGTACACAATACGGTGTCGCTCGCAGCTGTGATTGCCAAGTCAAAACCATAATTACACGTATTAGGCTCTGATTTGCTACACTTATTAAGCCCGCAAATTTGGGTTAGTTGACTTTGGGTGCATGTGGCTGTGGTGCACCGCCAAAGTTGTGTGGTTGTGAAATGTGGAACAAATTGATGAGGGTATAATTAATTATTATGATGCTTCTATTTTTGGTAAGTGAAGGACATTATTGGTGGAGCTCAAGTACGGCTTTGGTTAAGAGTATAAGTCAAGTAAATATGCATTTATGAATACAATTACATATTCTTTTTCAGGAAAAAACCAAAATTTACTATACCTAAGTATATTATTTAATACTTTGGCATCTTAACTATTTTTTATAATCTTAAATATTAGTTTGAGACAATTTATTCTTAAAATACTATTGATTTTTAAAAATCTGTTTAATTGAACCGACTCAAATTGGTTGGCCTGGTCCAATCCCTTCTCTCCCAAAGTAACCCTCACGCTGTTTTCTTCTCAGGGTCGTCGGAAGAGCTGACTTTTCCGATATAGTTTTTTCAATTGGGATGGTTCCCTCGATTGGACTGGGTTTAATTGCGATTCAACTAGAGGTAATTTAGGTATTTAAAGGGTTGATTGTCCCAAAATTATAGTTATGTTACTAAAAAAATAGTTAAGGTACCAAAGTGTTAAAGTGGTATAGTAAATGATAGTAAACTGTTATTTTCTTTATTTCTTAGGCGTATGTTATATTATTGTCTGTATATATGTTGTAATATCCGTGTATGAGGAGTGTGATTTCCAGGGCTGGCTCAATTGTTCTCGAGGCCTAAAGTAAAAATAATTAATATACTATTATTATAAGCTTTTAATCGGCTACAAATCCATGTGGCTGCTATAAATTTTAGAACGATTCACAACCATTAGATTGACTAACAGATGGCCAAGATTCACGCGCTATTAACAATGGCATGTCAACGTAATTTCACTGTAGATTTCGTCCCAAGAGGTCATATTGTGCTTAAAGTGGGGCAAAATGATCATTACGAGCTAGAATTTGACTTTATGAAAATCAATTAATGTTTGATTTCTTCCACTAATCAATTAATACTTGATTTTCGTTAATCATTGAACTCACTTAATGACACAATTTAAATGTGCCATCAGTTTGTAAGTTAACCCAATGTTATATGTGCCCCAAGTCTATTTTTGTCAAATGTGCACTCTTGATTGTGATGAAACATTATTAATTGTTCGTGAAATGAATTGGTGAAACAATACAAATGTTTCATTACATTTTTTGATAAAACATTTTGACAGTGTAATGAAATATGTTCAATGACACATCTGTTCAGATGTTTTGGGATATTTTTTTAAAATTGTTCACCACTCAATTTGTTTAATCAGACTTTATGTATTCGATAAATCATTGTTTGAAATTGTTTCACCACTAAAAATTGTTCAATCATAATTTATGTTATGACACCAAATATTTCTTCCATCGTTAATCAAACATCAATTTTATTTTAGTGAACATTCATCTTCATT
>JAYMTP010001406.1:0-24217 GCA_036897365.1 Geranium brycei | reverse complement strand
AAAATAAAAAAATTAGAAAGGGTGGCATTCACTTGAAATTTGATGAATATTTGAGGGTAATTTTGTCTTTTTACACTCTTTAAAAATTAGGCCGGTTCTCTCCATTAGACCAGATTTAATTTTTGTTCAATTCAGGGGTATTTTTGAATTATTGTCCCAAAATGAAATTCAGGGTACTGAAAAAAAGAAAAAAAAATGTAGGGTATGAAAGTGTCAAAAGTGTATATTTAGGTGCACAAAAGTGTCATTTTCCCTAATAATAATCCATCTGGATTGGATCAATTATTTTTTATTCTAAATTAATATTGGATGTTATATTAATATTTGATCGATTATATTTTATTCTAAAATTAATCCTGGACTTTATACTTCTATTATAGTTTTATTGTTATTATATAAAGATAAGTGTTAAAATAAATTCAACTCAATATAACTTATTTTTAAGTTTATTGTTCCAACTACAACTCATCTACAAGTTTGACCGATTACAACCACCCAAAAGTTAATAAAATGAATGATATTCGTTTCGTTTCTAAGATTTACTAAATTAAAACAAGTAATTCAATCCTAAAATATGAATCCAATTACTCTAAAAATACTCTAGCACGCTTTGAATAACTTAAACGCTAAAATATCATTGGAAGAGTAGAAGATGGTACACATTAAAATAATCCATGCACTAAAAATTGTACGATAAATAGGACATTCATTAAATTAATAATATGTCTCCATGAAATAGTTTTGAAGAGGATAGATATTTATGATAAGGGTGAATATAGTGATGTGGGGTCCAGATCAAAAGGAATGATCGTACGTCTAAAAGTTGAAAAGAAACGACCAACTTGAATTGTACTGCATTTCCTAAATTCGGTGCGTGCGTCGTATACACGCTATTTAATGTCACTTAACTTACATTCACTATAAGAAAGTGATTTACAAAAATTCTGTGCCACCGCATTTCTTATTGTACCCCTCTTCTTTTAAGAATCTTCATTTTCTTTAAACAAGGGAAAATTATATAAAAAACAGTTGTGAATTATTATTATTATTATTATTTTGATAAAAAGTGACGGTTAGAAATAGTAGGTATGAACTTGTATTTTTTGTAAAATGTATAATCTTATAAAAAAAATCAATAAAAGTAACTCTAAAATTTAAATTTCAAATATATAAAAATTTTAAATTGGACAGGTTAGACCGGTCCATTTCTTTTATCTTCGATGATGCGTTTCTCTCCGGCAAGTTTCGTCCCCCTCCTTCACCTTTTCCATATCTCTGATTCTTTAAATCTCTATTTCCTCGTCACCGACTGCCCCAAATCAGGGCTCACCAGAGATGAACTCCCCAAATCAAACTTTGGAGGAGAGTTCAGGAACACGAACGCGTAATTCATGTCGTTGTGGCTCCTCCTCGCCATATCTTGGAACCTCTACTACTTCGAGAACCCCGTGGAGTTGCTCTTCTTGTAGTTCGCTGTTAACGCCTTCACCGCCGTCTTCCTCGTCCAGATCTTCCATCTCTGACGAGGAGGACGAGGATGACGGTGAATCGGGCTCTTCCACGAAGAGTTTCTTCATCGACAACCAGAGAGACAATGTGGAGGTCCTCGGGATGCTAAGATCTCCGTCAAAGAGGAAGCTCTAGTCGGAAATCGATAACACGGGGCAAATCTGGCCGTCCTGGAACGCTTCCTCCGATGAAACTGATAATTTTTCCAGATTTGTGCAAGCAAAGGAGGACTCTTATTCATTTTCATCCTCCTCGTCGATTTTGCATTCAAGTTTGCCTTCCTCTTCAATTACACTATCATAGTATATAAACTACAATTTTCTGTCGAAATAATTGATGAGCTTACCAGAATACTTGTTGAACTCGACGAAATCGTTAAGATTCGACCGATATGGAGATCAATTCAGATCCGAGCTCGCTTGCAGATCAGAGCGGTCATCCTCGGTGAGCCCCCATTTGGAGTTGTTGTCGATGAATAGCCAAAGACTGAAGGAATCAAAGACGTGAAGAAGGTGACGTAAGGGAATGAAGCTTGTCGGAGTTGTGCTAAACTTGTTGGAGCCGTGCTGGAAAAATGCATCATCGAAGATGAAGGAGATGAACCGGTCGAACCGCTCATATCCCAATTATGGTTTATTTTCGGTCCGAGTGAAACTAGGTTAAATTGATTTCATATCAATTTAGGGTATTTTATCTTTTTTAAAAAAAAATTAAATTCTCAGTCAAAATTCTATCGAAGTTAGAGTTAGAGCAAAGAGTTAAAAAAGTTAGTTAACATGAAATTCAACTTTTTATCAACATACATACTAGTATAATATGGGTAAATCGTGATTATCCCTTAAAACAATTGATACATTTCACAAATTATTAAGGAATCCTTTCTAAAAATAATATAATAAATGTATTTGTCGTTTTAAGAAACAACAAGAACTGATCCAATTATACTCGATGGAACGTGTGTGGCACGAGACATCCGATAAAGACATCGACGGTCCAGATCAGAATCTGCCTCTCCTCAGACATTTTCAGCCGTTGGATCATATGTCCTGTAGTCACTGTATCCGTGTGATTTCGCCATTTCTGGGCCGTTTTCGCTGTTCAAGTTCAATGCTTCGTTTTGTGGGTTCATTGAAATCACATCCACCAATAGTGGGTTTCACAGTCAACGCTAAAGACGAAGAAGAATCGACGGAGCTGATAAAAAGGTAACAAAATCCAAGTCTTTGTACTATTAAAAAGTCTCCTTTTTCGCCTTGTACTGCATTTCATTTCGATTTTTGCAGTACAGGTTTGTTAAATCTTAGTTTTGGTTGGTGGGTTTTGGTTAATTGAGGTGATTGATATAATAATGAGTTAATTTGCTGTGAAATTGTGCCATTTGTGAGTTGCTGCTCCATTAATGCTTGTGAGGGTCAATTTATTGAAATGCCCAATTGAGTTGATTTGGGCTCTGAGGGTTTTTTGTGTGAAAACACAAAACTGGAGCTTCTGACTTCTGAGAGCTCTGCAAGTCAACATATAGAGGAAGCAAATTCAAAGTTGGGGTTTTTTGTTTGATATCATCAGTATTCAATACTGTCAAAATTTTCAGATTCTGTGGAGGTGAGAGTGTGAGATTGTTTCATTATATTATCTTCTTTTTTGGGTCTAATTGTATTGGTGCTGTGAAATTATTAATTAGCACTTAAAGAGTACTGTTTTGTGATGAGCAGAGAAGGATGCGTTGAGATGGTGATGGAGGGAGAGAGGGAGATGGAGGGAGAGAGGGAGATTGAGAGCTCTGAGAGGAGGGACATGGAGGAGTTTAGGGAGGAGACTGAGGTTGTGAAGAGGATAGCTCCATGGACGAAGCAGATCACGATTCGGGGACTGGTTGCTAGTGTAGCGATTGGGATAATCTATAGCGTGATTGTAATGAAGCTCAACCTCACCACGGGGCTTGTCCCTAACCTCAACGTCTCTGCAGCTCTATTAGCTTTCGTGTTTGTTAAGACATGGACAGAGCTGCTCCACAAGGCTGGGTTTGTCACTGCCCCGTTTACTAGACAAGAGAACACCATAATTCAGACTTGTGCTGTTGGTTGTTATAGCATTGCTGTTGGAGGTTGGAACTTGGAACTTAGAGCTTTTGATAAATTTGATTTTGTTTGTTGCTGTTTTTTTTTGTATTGATTTTGCTGTGGAATTTGCAGGTGGGTTTGGGTCGTACCTGTTGGGTTTGAACCATAAGACGTATGAGCAAGTCGGGGTTGACACTGAAGGGAACACTCCCGGGAGCACCAAAGAACCCGGGATTGGTTGGATGATTGGCTTTCTCTTTGTCAGCAGTTTTGTTGGGCTTTTGGCTTTAGTTCCTCTAAGAAAGGTACCATTTTTAGCTCTCGGTTTCTTCTATGATTAGTGTTATGGACTGTTCGTGTGGCCATGTTGTGTTTCTGCTATAAAGTTTATTTGGATCGTGTTGTTTAACTTGATCTTTGTATAGAGATGATCCCATAATCTCATTTTGATAGATTTTAAGGTTTTATTGGGTCGAACTGTTTATAAGCATTCAGTATAGAGATGGTTACAAAATCTCATTTTGAACGGGATTGGGATTGTTCATTTAAGTGGCTATGTTGTGATTCTGCTGTAAAGCTTTTTTGGGTTAAACTGCTTATCCGTATTTTGCATAGAGATGGTCGCAAAATCTCATTTCGACCGGGATTGTTCATTCACTCGCATATGTTGTGATTCTGCTGTAAAGCTTATTTGGATTGAATTGCTCATCTGTATTTTATACAGAGATGATCGCAAAATCTCATTTTGAACGGGCTTGTGCATTCACTTGGCTATGTCATGATTTTGCTGCAAAGCTTTTTTGGGTTGAATTGTTCATCTGTAAATCTCATTTTGAACGGGATTGTTGATTGATTCGTGTTGTTTTGTCGTGTAGATAATGATCATAGACTACAAACTATCATATCCAAGTGGAACTGCAACTGCAGTTCTGATTAACGGGTTTCACACTCCCAAAGGCGACAAGATGGCTAAGTAAGCCCTCGTTTTTATCTTCCATGCTCTTCTCGACTCGTTTAAGAGTGTCTGAAAGAAACTCAAACCGACTAACTTGGTTCTTGCAGGAAGCAAGTTCTCGGTTTCACAAGGTTCTTCTCCTTCAGCTTCTTCTGGGCCTTCTTCCAATGGTTCTACTCCGGCGGAGAGCAATGCGGGTTCTCTCAGTTCCCTACATTTGGCTTGAAAGCTTGGAGAAACTCGTGCGCCACCCTCAACTTCGTTTTTGAGTTTTCTCCACAACCCGTGATTGAGTTTTGTGTTCACTGACTGAAGAAACCGTTTTTATTGTTGCAGATTCTACTTTGACTTCAGCATGACTTACATTGGAGCGGGAATGATCTGCTCTCACCTCGTGAACTTGTCTTTGCTTCTTGGCGCCGTGCTATCTTGGGGAGTGATGTGGCCGTTGATCAGAGGGCTTAAAGGGGAGTGGTTCCCGGCGAACCTATCCGAAGGCAGCATGAAGAGTCTCAATGGTTACAAGGTTTGTCCCCAAAAAAACATCCTTAAATCCTATATTTTCTCATGCATTGTCGTTTCAAAACCATATTTGATATGTTGCAGGTGTTCATTTCGATCGCTCTCATTTTAGGAGACGGGCTATACAATTTCCTCAAGATCCTGTTTTTCACAGGGAGGAACATCATGGCCAGGGTCAACGACAAGAACTTCAGAACAAGTAAGCTACATCATACATGACACTAGTAGTATGATATGACACTTCTGCAAAATGGTGCTCTGTTGTTTGATAATGCCAAAAAGGTGCCGTGTTGTTTGCATTTTTTTTTGCAAAATGGTTTGTATTTTTATGAAAATGACAAAATCACCCTTGAAATTAAGAATTAAGACTTTTATAACATAATTATAACCTAAAATTAGTTTAACTAAAATATTAAATTACAAAATTTGATCATACAAATTTCAGTCAAAAGAAAAAAAAACGTTTATTTCTTTTAAAAAAATAATTTTTAATTTCAGGGGTAATTTTGTCATTTTTATAAAAATACACATTTTGGGAAAAAAATTGCAAGCAACACCTTTTTGCAATTTTCCCAAGTATCATATAGTACTATGTTATGTTTGGGTTTTTTCCTTAAGAGCACCGTTCTTGTTCTTGATGCAGCCTTGGAGGATCGGGACAAAGATCCCGACGCTCGCCAGAGAAACGAGTTGTTCCTACGTGAGGGCATCCCCATATGGGTCGCCTGCATCCTCTTCTCGGTCATCTCCATAATCGTGATCCCCCTCATGTTCCCCGAGCTGAAATGGTACTACGTGGTGGTCGCGTACACTCTCGCCCCGTCCTTAAGCTTCTGCAACGCCTACGGCGCTGGCCTGACGGACATGAACATGGCCTACAATTACGGGAAGGTGGCCCTCTTCGTCCTCGCGGCGCTGGCCGGGGACGGCAACGGGGTCGTGGCCGGGCTCGTCGGGTGCGGTTTAATCAAGTCGATAGTCTCCATCTCGTCCGACTTGATGCACGACTTCAAGACGGGGCACCTGACTTTAACCTCCCCGAGGTCGATGCTTGTGAGCCAGGCGATTGGGACGGTGATGGGCTGTGTGGTCGCCCCGCTCGTGTTCTTCCTCTTCTACAAGGCGTTCGACGTGGGAAACCCCGAGGGGGAGTACAAGGCGCCCTACGCCATAATATACCGGAACATGGCCATACTTGGGGTGCAAGGCTTCTCCGCGCTGCCCCAGCATTGTCTTCAGTTGTGTTACGGGTTTTTCGGGTTTGCAATAGCGGCGAACCTGGTGAGGGACCTCTCGCCCGAGAGGATTGGGAGGTTCGTGCCACTTCCGATGGCAATGGCCGTGCCGTTCCTCGTTGGGGCTTATTTTGCCATTGACATGTGTATGGGGAGCTTGGTGGTGTACGTGTGGCACAGGATGGACGGGCAGAGGGCGGGGCTGATGGTTCCGGCAGTGGCGTCGGGTTTGATATGCGGCGACGGGTTGTGGATACTTCCGGCGTCGGTTTTGGCGTTGTTTAAGGTTAGGCCTCCGATTTGTATGAGCTTCTTGGCGAATGTGTAGGAAGTGAAATGAGAGTGTCCTATAGCATAGTATAGTATATGTCACTTGTTCTTTTGTTAAATAAATGGATAGGAGGTGTTGTGGTTGAGGGTCAAAAAAGGGAAAGGTTTTGGGTTTTGACTTGTTTTTAATGTGTATATGTAGAGAGAGCACAACAAGATGAATGAGAAATTGCTACTTCTAGACGTGAGATGTGAATGCATGGATGTTTGCAGTTGGGTTTTGAATCGAACTAATTAATTAATTAATTTGGTTTTAAGAAAATAGAAATTGAAACAATGGAATTTGGGTCGGTTTTTTATGAACATAGTTTTATAAAATTGTTACATTTTAGATTATTTTGACTAATTATTTGGCTTAGTAATTTTTGGTTGAATTTTTTTTGAACTGATTTTTGTGAATTTTTTTTTATTTTAGGCCGGTTTTGACTTATTTTTTGTTGGACCAATATTTATAAGTCCAATCAATAAATATTGATGACTTAAAATAAGTCATATGTCAAAATCGATGTATTTTAGATTCGGCTCAATTTTTTATTAATTCCTAATTTGTAAACCGACAATTAGTTTTAAATCGAATCAAGTCAGTTTTATTTATTTTAATTATTTTTTAGGCCGGGTCCGTTATTTTTTTGGCAACTCCATATGCATGTGGCTTTTGTTGTGCATCTATGTGTGTAAAATTTTTGTGGTCAATAATAATTTTGTTCGGACCTAGAGATGATAACATATTTTGAATCTTATGGAAATTTGATGTTTTGAATTTGGTCGGAAATAAAAAATTGTTTGAGATTTCATGTCAAATTTATTAACTTGTCTAATATCCAACGAATGTATAGATAATATATTAATAAAATTGAACTATATTTCTAAATACATTGCCGGACATATTTATGAGAAATGAGATTCTTCGTACTCTGCAAGGATAAGTGACTAGTGAGAGATTAATTTCTTAAATTTGTAATAAACACTAAAAATATACCTATAGGAAAAATATAAAGAAGCAAAACTAATCTTATCATCATCTCAAAACATGAATTTAACCATAACTTTCTTGTGATTAGTTTCATTAATCAATTAATTTGTGCTATCCTGCTCCTGCTTAATACACACAATATATGTGATACTATTTTGATATACTTATTTAATTAAAACAATTTTCAATAAATTTCTGGAAGCTAAGATTCCTCCTATTTTATGATGGTACAAGGACAAATTCACTTTTTAAAATTTAAAAATAGAGGCGGAACACTAAAATAGAAATGATACTGAAACCATAAAAAAACAAAATGAGTCAATTTTTTTAAATTTTCCTAAGAAGTTAATAATTCAAGCATTTACCACTTAAAAGTTCTCTATACGTGCACAAGAAAAACAAATATGTTTTATAAGGAAATCTCTTTTCTAAAATATTACTATTCAACTTTCATGATATCATCATTTCTGGATTTAGTGTGTACGTATTGAAAACATGAACGTATATGTCCAAATACAAACATCAAGTACTAATACATACAAAATAACATTATTATATACAACAAATATAGATAGGAACCAAAATATCATAATTACCCCCACTGGACAACCAAGCCCCTCCAATCTCCACCAAACTTCAATGTCAGTTTTGGAAATTCAGCAATATATTGAAAAATATATTGAGTGTGGCAAATTGACAACAACAAGAAAATAGAGCAACAGGAACAAGAAAAACTCAGGTCTGTCTCTCACTCTCTCAGAAAGCTTCATTCTCTGCTTTGTGGTTCTGATTCTTCTTTAAAGTGTTTCTGGGTAAAAATAAAAATCTGTTCTTTAAGTTATAACTTTGATGGGTATGTGAATGACTTTTTTGTTTTTCTGGGTTTTTTTTTTGTAGCAGTTGAGAAATGGCATCAGATCCAAAGGTGCACAAATTTGAAGATGTGGCAGTTCACAACAAGACCAAGGATTGTTGGTTGATTATCTCTGGAAAGGTTAGATCTTTCTCAGATTTGATGCTTACTTTCCAATGTTTGTGCTGTAGAAAAGTAATTTGCGTTTGGATATGATTGACTGAGCTAAGATTCTGTTTGGATGCTGAGAAACTTGTGGGATATTTTGGAAATTCAAAAATACCCTTTTTGAGCTGGCTTGTGTGTTCTGTGTTATTAGGCAATTGTGTACTGTATTAGAGGATGAAGTTTGGATTTGTTTAGGGTATAGTGTTTTAGGCTGAAATTAGATAGTGTGTATGATTAATAGCATTAGTGGTTTTGATTCTTATGTATTTTGTGAGGGAATTGCACTATTTGGGGATTTTGTAGTTTATATCTAATTATTTATAGTTTGAATTAGTTTTTAGCTTTACATAGAGCTTTTGTTGATTGGAATTGGAAATCAACTTTGACCTTAATTTGTAGCCTTACTTTTTTCATGGGGGGTATTTTTAGTTTCGATCCTATTGGAGTAATCTCAATAAAAGATTTCGAATCTCTTCATTTTGTTTCTTTGTTTCATACATTAATATGCACCAACTCGGCTTAAACCCATATCCAGTGTTCTAAAATACCAGGGGCTAGTCGGGCGGATAGGGACCCCGGAGATTAATCGGATATGTATTTCTCACTTTTAAAAAGATTATTAAAGAAATTATTATATATGCACAATCAAATTATGAATTATACTATATTAAAATAATAATAAAACAGTATTTTAACGTTTGTTACATTCATATGCTTAAAAAACAAAAAACTGTCAATATAAATTATTTTCTACTTATTTTTTAAAAATAAAAAATTAATTTTTAGAACACTACCCTTATCGCTATGGAACTCAAAATCGATGCATAATCTCAGGTCTATGATGTAACATCGTTTATGGAAGATCATCCCGGAGGTGATGAGGTTTTGCTATCAGCAACCGGTAATGCTATATGACATTTTTGTACTTTTTCCAATTACCCGTTCACAACTTCGTCTAGCACAACACGAAGTGACTGGTTTTATTCGGGATGTCACAGGAAAAGACGCTACCGATGATTTTGAAGACGTGGGACACAGCGACTCTGCCAGAGACATGTTGGATCAATACTACATTGGTGAGATCGACCCATCGACTGTTCCCCTGAAGAGGACTTACATTCCTCCAAACCAAGCCAGTTACAACCCGGACAAGACCCCCGAGTTTGTCATCAAGATTCTGCAGTTCCTGGTACCGCTCTTGATCTTGGGCTTGGCGTTTGCCGTGAGACACTACACCAAGAAAGAGTAGAGACATAAACAATAAGCATATTGCATGATTTTCCCATTTGTATGTTGGAAATGTGGTCTGAATTGGTTGAGCTTTAGCTGGAAGATGAGAACTGTGTCCTTGTTGAGCTTTTTTATGTGTTGGGTTTGTGCGATATTATTGTTGGCTTGAAGTGGATGGTTTTGTTGATTGTGTTATTGCAGCATCATTATTAACTTTACAATGTTGGATCAATTTGATATCAGATTTATCTATTGGGAAAAATCGTAAGAACTCTCCTTAATATTGCTCGATTTTGTACAAACTTTTTGTACATGTTCTAGCTTCGAAGGCTGGAACACTCCTCTTGTAAATTTTCTGGGTAAATTTATTGGTAATCGCAGGAGGAAAATTAATCACCACCTGTCGGCTCCACAAGAAGTTGTTGAAGTCCTCTCTTGGTTCAGAGTCTCCTCCAAGGACTCTCGATGCTCCTTCAATCAATGAGATCCCTTCATCATTTGACGCAAGGATTCTTGATACATCTTGAGATAATGCCGCTCAAGCTTAGGATTTTTGTAAATCCTTGTCATGTAACCGATAAGGAGATGATCCAAGCCTTCGAAGCTATGGAGGCCGGAAGAAAAACATTGAGGCTACTTTAGCATTCTTTATTCTCTTTTTATATGTTCTCATTCTCTGTTTTCTCTTTATCTTGTTTCATTTTCTCTCCTTGTTGTATTTGGCTGGATTTTGTTTCTTTCTTGAAAGCTCTTGTTCGCTTAAAATTTTCCCTTATATTTTTGTTTTCTTCATTTTGGGCACTTTTTGTTTGGATTGATTTCTCATCAATGTGTTAAAAGTTTGTGAATCTTTGTGAGATACCTTTTTGCGAACAAGCGTCAGGTAAGTAGGGTTGTAAATGAGTCATTCAAATTTGCTAAGTTAGATATTCAGCTCAAGCTTAATGTTAGATAAGTTGAACTTAAGCTAAATCCGAGCTTGAGATCAACCATTCAAAGTGAAGTTGTTCGTTTATATTTAATTAATTATTATATATTAACTAATATAATGTAAATGTGATTCTTATTTTAATCAATATTTATTGTGAAAACTCAAACTTATTTATACGTGTTCTTTCAAACTCAAATTGAGTCGAATCTGAGTCGTTTTATTTTCAATATATATGCCCGTCAAATATATGCTTGATTCGACTCCTCGGAAAGTGGCAAAGGAACAAATTGTTGGATGAAAATGTATTATTAAGTCAAAAGAGCATCACAACTTACAAGTCACAAACCCCTAAGATATGGGAGTTACTTTCTTTAGAACTCACATACACAGTATCAGGAACATCCACATGTCACATTCACATTGGCCCCAACATTCCACCTCACCCCAAAGCCAGCTCAGCAAGTGTTTCTATAGGATCCAAATAAGTAAACAAGTTAAGGAACTCACAAGTCAATTGGATTGATTCATAGAGGTGTCTCTGTCTCTGTCTGAATCTTGTCATGGAGGTTGACCACCAAGTTGTGAGCATCGTCAAGGAGCTTCCACACATCAAGCTGTTGACCAGACATGTCATTGCACTCCCTCAAGATCTCATCCATGGAGCTGTACTTTTCGATTATCAGCTTCCGCCTCTGCAGCACCAGGGCCGATATGGCGTAGAGCAGCAGATCGTCTGTTGGTGGCGCCTTGAGCCTTATCCTGCTCCTCCACGCCGATTTCCCTATCCCGGCCCTGATGGCCGCCTGATCCGCCCACATCACCTCCCAGAGACAGGTCGTCTGCTCGAAGGTTAACTCCCTCCGGAACAGCACCACCACCATTCTGTACACAAAGAAGCAGTCCTCGGCCTGGAGCTTCTGTAGGTGTCGGTAGAGGTGAGCGTCTTTGTACCTGATGATCTTGGAGACGGTGCTGAGCTGCCTCCTGATTCCCGCCTCGTCGAGCCTGAAGTTGTCCCGTGCCTTCTTCATGAAGCCCACGAAGCACCAGAAGGCCTCGTGGTCGGATGCGACCACGGTGATTATCGGGGAGAGGAGATCGCTCATTCCCTGGCAGTACCCTGTTTCCAGGTCGTGGAGTGCATAGGCCTCAAGGATGGCGACTAGCCGTACGGCATGGAGGATCACGCAGGGGTCGAGGTGGTCATAGTCTTTTAACCCGACAGCCTCTGCAGCGCGGTACGCCCTGGCATCCGAGACCCCGGAGGCGGAAGAAGGGGAGAAGGGGATCCATTCTGGATTGGCGCGGAGAGCATCGAGGCGGATGATGCGCTGCCAGGTGGCGAAGTCCTCCGTGGTGCATTGCTTTGATCGTGTTTCTGTTTTGGAGGAGGACGACGATGACGGGGTGCCAGAATCATCGACGTCGTCTTCCTGGATCAGGACCGGGTCTTCGGAAGAATCTGAGTCGGATGATTCAGTCTCTAGTACAGAACCAGAGCCCTTAGCATCATGATCATCCAGCAGCAAGCTGGAGAGCCCGTCCAAGAACTCGATATCCGGGCTTCTTCCCTCCTCGCTGGAAATTGATTCTCTTGCGCTGACAACATCGTCAGAACAGGGAGAGTCAATGTCTTCAACGAGGCAGTCGCTGAATCTACCCTCTCTGCTCTTGAGAAGGTGTTGGCACTGTCTGCGCAGTTTCTCGTATTCTTTTCTGCATCAGTAAGCTCACAGTTACTAATATTTTCACAAGGCTTGCGAAATAAATGGTGGCAATGGAAAAACAAATTCAAGACGATATGGTAAAAACCGAAAAAGCACCTTTTCTGAGTTCTTGAGATGTCTCTTTCTTCTTCGGTGCTATTCAAGTCATAGCTGTTGAACAGAAGACAGTCATCACAGAGAGTAACAGCAACGGCCAAAGTGCTATGATCATTAGTTTAGAATGGTTTTCTCAAGCTAAGTTTCTATTTACTAACATTAGAAAACCAGATTTAAGTAGGTAATTGTACTTTCGCGATGAGCAAGCCTAGAATCGTTATTACAAGTCAATTACTAATGCAAATCAACTAAAATATGGCTAATCGTTATGAATACCGATTAAAATTACCAAAGTCGAGCTGAAAATCTCATACTACAAGGCTATCATGGATGTGGAACAGATTTATAGGATATGAAAAGGTTATATAATTAGTCGGACAAGCTTACACTCCAAGGAGGAACGGCCAGACCTCTGCCCTGATATTTGGATCGACGCCCTACATTTTATAAAAGCACATATCAATACAATAAAGAAATAGCAACATAGCTAATGCAGATGCTAACAACAATGGTCACTCACTCCACTGCGAACTTTCTTCAGAAGCTTGACTCCACCATCTCGGAGTTTTCCATCAGGTGTAAACAAGCTTTTCCATTGCTGTGCTGAGAGGGCACGCTTTCTCTTCCGCCGAGACCAGGGTGATTTAAGACGACCACTGAAATTGAAAGGACGTCCCGATTAGAATCAGCAATAGCCAGGGAGTGCAGAACAAGTAAATACCAGTAAATAAAGTCAATCAATCCTGATCACAGATATCATATTCTTTAAACAACATTAACTAAAATCCCAGATATCATAATCTGTAAAATTCAAACATCGAAATTGAAAGCGTATTCTTCTCATGGCTACAAATCCACAATGTCTAAAACATAACGATCACAACAAGAGACCACATCATTTCTACTAGACAAAAGTCACAAAACAGCCTACAAAGCTACTGTTTTTGTTCATTTACATAAATAAACAGTATGCTACACAAAATCAGGAATAAATACTAATCAGGAGGGAAACAAATCAAGGGAAAAGTTAGCAAATCGCAATAGTCAAACCATTAGCCATCTACTAGTCAATGACTAAAATGAAAGAGAAGAAGCACTCCAAATCCAACATAATGAAGAATCACAACATCAACCAAAGTGAAGGAACCAGCTCAATCAGTACACGGACAGCACAATCCAATCACTCACTGATAGATCACAAATGAAATGAGATAGAAAAATGCAAACAAATGTGAACTTGGAGCAAAGCTACAGGTATCAAAATCCAAACCACCAAGTTCAGCAAACAATTGACCGACATAAGAGCAAACACAGTAGTGTTAGGTTGTGAGTGAGTCACCGATCAGAAGAAGAGGAAGAGCAATTCGCCGGTGAAGACGACGAGACGACGAACAGGACCGAACGCAAGTGAATCCACGACGACGACGATGACGGAGACGACGACTGAGGAGGAGAAGAAGAATTCGAGGACGACGAAGTCATGCTCCGCCGGAGAGCTTTCATCTATAGCTATATGTAAACGAAGTAGAAGAAGAAACCAACAAATCAACCAAATCTAGGGTTTCCTGTAAGATTCGCTTGCTGGCGGTGGCGGCTTCGGCGGCGGAGCTGGTTAGGTGATTTTGTCATTTACCCAGCGGCGCTAGTGCGGCGACCACCGTCACGGCGACGGCGACACTCGACCGAACCACCGCTTCTGGAGTCCAGATCTCGCCGGAACATCCACCGGCGGCGCAAAACAGCCCGGCGAGGCCGTAAAATCTGCTTCCGCCGCCTCCGGAGGTCGATAGCATCGGCGGGGAGGGCTTGAAATTACCGAAATGCCCTCGGGAGCGATGGTTTGGTGGTGTTGGCTTCGGGAACTGAGACGCGGCTCCAAGCTCTCTGCTCTCTCTCTCTCTCTCTCTTCACTCACAGCTTGGAGTGAAGAGTACAGACTACAGAGAGATGTGGTGAAGAAGAAGAAGACTGGAGAGGAGAACCCACGCGCTTCACACGCGCTCAAGGTCTCGATAATGGGGATCGAGCAGTGGCCTAATGGCCTCCATCTTCTTCGTCTTTGTCGACTAGGCTCTGTTAACTGCAACCATACGACACCGTTTTCGTTACTTCATTGGTTGACTCGTTGACCTACTTCTCTTACACCTACACGTAGGATTATCTCCTTTTCCTTGATAAAATACTTTTACTTAAATATATGTATATGGTCCGACAAATACAATTATCCATTACATTCTTTTTTTTTGTTAGTCATCATAAAGTTTTTTATTTCAAGTAATCACTGTCATTAGCTATTTTATTTTTGGAAGTGAATCATAAAACATATTCTAATTTGAACTATCCAGATGCTCAAAACCAATTGAAAACTAGAGATGTTGAATAGAAAGAATTTGATCCGCTCTCAGTTTTTAAACTCAGGAGTCGAAAAAATTAGTTCGGTTTCAGTTTGATCTATACAAAATCACGGCTAACTGAGTAAATCGAAGATGATTTGACATATTATACGTGGTTTGATATCAATCGTTCATGAGGCGTTCATGTGTAGAAGCCAACAAAACCAATTAGGTTTTATTAAAAAAATCGGTTTTGTTTGGCGTGATTTTGAAGCTCAAAATATATTCAAAATTGACAGTTTTTAACGAAACAACTAGCCAATAAAACCGGCGATTAATTTTCGAGTTAGATATCAATACATGTCAAATTTCGTTTCGTGAAATTAGAACCCAAACTGACCGATTCAATCTTCAGTTTGGGCTCCTGATTCCAGTTAACCAGTTTTGAACAACCCATTGAACCATAACTAAGTATGGGATACTTGAGTTTCAGTTTTAATAATCCTCATTTTTATTTTTTTCATATTAGAATATCGAGTATTCATTCAATTTGAAATATTTTGTATCTTTAAGAGAATAAAAATGGCTCGCCTAGATTTGTTTGGGTTCGAATATTTTTTGCATTCATAAACATTAGTTTTAAATGGTAAGCCACTTGGTCCACTATATGAGCACTAATGCGCAGAGATAGCAAGAACAAAAGGCTTATACTATATTTATGGCCTACACAAACAAATGCCAATTTGGGAATATGTTGGAGTAACAAACACTACTTCATGATAATTACATAAAATAACTTTAATGATAAAAAGCAAAAAGAGAGTTTCCAAATGGCAAGATATATTTCATGGGTATGTAATGAAACATTATGGGTCAACTAAATCAAGTTTGGTGTTGTTATTTTTATAGTCTCCATAAAGATAAAGGTAAAGAGCACTTGAAGATTGGTTCAAAGTGCATAGAGAGTGACAAATTTGTTATAGCATGAAAGTGGAGGCCATTGATTGAGCTTTGCCATTACTCTTTACCTTTTGGGTCAAGACTCAAACACACATCACTATTGGTAGCTACAAGTTGCAACATGTAATGATGGAGATGAAAACATGATAATACATAATAGTAATGTAATCACTTGAAATCTGATAAACTTTTTTAAATAGGGCAATATTCTCAGCTCCAGAATTGGAGTCATTGAACTTTAATTGAAACATAGTGTATCTATAGTGATCTAAAAATCATCTATTTGTTCGATTAATTTCTAATAAATCTTCTATAATTATTGATTTAACATTCAATTCAATTTATTTTTTATTTAATCTCTGATTAATATCCAAAAGATCCTCTCCATCTAACTAACGTGAAATAATTTTTTAGACAAATTTGGCATGTTAAGGCTCACCCTCCAGCTTTATGGCATGCCCTAGGATTGCTTACCATAAAACTCAACATGACCAAACAGACCCTAAAAAAGCTGAACTGGATAGAACTAAAACAGTTTTGTTGAATTATAATTTAGTCGACTGCAAAGTAGTTTGATTCCGGTTTATAGAGTTTGAACCAACAAAAACTAAACCAAAAATAGACCAATTTAAACACGAGGTTCATTTTAGATCATTTATCTTTATTAAATTGGCTTAAAATATCGGGCCAACATAAAATAAGTCAAAAGAGGCTCGAAAAGTGGGAAATACTTGAAAACGGTTAAAATAAAACGGAAAATCAGCCGGTTCAAAACCAAACTTAATTTTACCAGTTTGGTTCTTGTTTTAAATTTCTTGAAACCGATCAACTCAGTTTGATTCGGTTTATGACCGGTTTGGTTCAAAACCGGACCATGAGCCCTCCTAGTATTCCCTACACATTTCTCACCATTTCTTCCTTATCACCTTCTAAAGCATGAACCAAACCAAAGCAACTTCACAAAGTTTAAGGCTAAATTGCAACATTTGACAGAGAAACAATTTGTCCAATACTCCAATTCTGGGTCTTCTTTATAACCAATATTTTACTTCTAGGTACTTGTTTGTGGAAATAAACAATCACCCATTACATAAAATATGGTTCTTTTAAGGCAAAGTTAGTACAATAAGAATTTGAAAATATGGTTTATCTATCATACCATGAACTAAGAAGAAAAGACAAGTTGTTGATTTGAGAATCAAATCACCTTCTTGGGCCAAGCATTCATGTTGCTTCAAGTCTAAGAACATTATTTCTTATATACAAAAGCATATAAACTATGATATATATTATACTGATGCTACATAAACAATTCATTGTGATTTTAGATCCCCATGTGAAGTATGTGCTCAAGTACAAGACTCTAATTTTCTTACCTGTTATTAAGGACTGAGATCACCAGTGCTCGTGGCTCCAACATGTGCTGACAGTCCTCCCAAAATTCCTGGGAACTCGCAAGTGGATTGGTCATATGATGCTTATTCAGAAAGTTAGTAAGATCCACAGAAAACCTAATACATGGAAGAGTCAAATGTATGCATATGGAACTAAATAGTCTTCACATCAAAATCTGCTCAATTCCAATATATGAACATATTTATAGAAAATAGACATTCTTATATTAATGAGAAAATTGACAAAAGCATCAGAAACTTTTGCAAAAGGCCAAAAGGGTACTATGTTTGCATTTTTTTTGCAAAATGGCAAAATTGCCCCTAAAATTAAAACTTTTATAAAATGATTTAAAAAAATAATTCTAACTTTAAAATAGTATAACTAAAAATTTAAATACAAAATTTGATCACACAAATTTTAGTTAAAAGATAAAAACAGAAAAACTTTTAAAATATATTTTTTAAAACTAATTCTTAGTTTAAGGGGTGAATTCGTCATTTTCATAAAAATACACATTTTTGAAAAGAAAATGCAAATAACACAACACTTTTTTGCATCAACAAATAACACATCACCCTTTTACAAAAGTGACATATTATGAGGCACTTTTTTGTAATTTTCTCTATATTAATTTGATGTTACTACACTAACCTCAGAATGGATCAATGCGTTCCATGCTGGTGTAGCTGGCCGCGGGAGACATTTTCACTTCCATTGAGAGTAGAAACCTGAAACGCATAATTGGAAATACAAATACACAACAAGTTTGACGCGTAAACAAGAATTAAAGGCAACCATGGCAAAGGCACAGCACAGAGTAGACCAAGCTTAATTTTCTGATATCACACTTATTATTGGTTAACTAACCATACTGTTCCACAAACCCATAGTACATATGTGTGATCTCATATTAAACCTACAGCTTTGAAGCAGCATCCTTGTCCAAGAACCAAATGAGCTCCTCTTCAGCCGAAACCATTTGAGCCGGAAGCTTATCAGAATTTTGATTGTTCCCCAACACCTTGCTGACTGCCTCGGCTTCACCTGCCCCAGTCACCACGAGTGCAATATATGTAGAAGAGTTGATGACGGGGAAAGTGAAAGTGATTCTCTCTGGAGGTGGCTTTGGCGAGTCCTTGATAAAGGTCACCCATTTCTTGTCCTCCTTGAGTAGGGGGTGGTTTGGGAATAGAGAAGCCACGTGGCCGTCTGGACCCATGCCCAGAAGCTGAAGATCGAATTTTGGGAACCCACTTGGTGATTGAAGTAACACTTCGGTTTTGACTAGCTGCCTGAGACAGGTCTCGTAGTCATCAGCTGCACCCTCGGCGGATAGTGCGTCGTTGATAGCATAAACTTGGCCAGAAGGAATTGAGACCTTCAAAATCAATTGTGAGTAACCAAACATAAATGAGGCTTCAAGTGAATCATTCAAAGATAAACACATATAAACCTACGGCTACATGCAATATCCCAATGAAGTAAGCTATATAGGTACTCCAAAACCAAATTTAAGACAAGCTAACCAAGTAACCAAATCAAATAATCAATTCCACGGGACAAATATTTCATAATGGCCACCAGACATGATTTCTCAACGTAATCAACAAAACACAGGAGCTATTAGTTTATACAGGATACCCAACAAGAAAATACACCATAAAGTGCAATCTTCAACTAATGAGCTCCAAAAACCAAACATGAATCCAAAAAGAATTCCCTCAAAGGTCATCAATTGGTGCAAATGACTCCAAAACCTTCAATTTGAACTGGTAACACCATGGTGCAATTTCCAACTAATAAGGCTTCAAAACCCAAATAAGAAAAAACCTAAAAGTTGCAATTTTAGCATCACCCATTAACAACATAATAAGCCTAATCATTCACTCATTGCCCCCAATTGTGATCACAAATAATCCAAAATTTTCAATTCACCATAAACAGACAGTTCTCAATCACAAACACCAAAATTCACAATTTTGAACTGATTAGCTCCAAAATTTAAGTACTCATTTCCCCCAATTGTGATCACAAATAATAAAAATTTCAATTCACCATAAACAGACAGTTCTCAATTTCAAACACCAACACTCACAATTTTAAACCAATCAGCTTCAAAATCTAAGTATCAAACAAAAAAATGAAATTTTAACAATACCCATCAAAGAATCAGCACATATATCTTACATGACATCAAAATTTTCAACAAATTCAAGAAAAAAATCACCTTGGAGAGAAACCCATCATAAGCAAGCAGATAATTGCTATCTGGGTGATTCTTAGGAACCACCCTCTCGTCGACCCAGAAAACGTGCCACTTGGACCAATCCACCGAATCGAGGTACGGAGGAGCCACCAATTTCCTGAGCGAATCGATCATGGAGCCGCCGGAGAGGACGACGGTGAACGCGCCTCTCTCCTTGGCGAACCTCTCCGACAGGTCGGCGGTGTACTTGGCCAGAGCCGCCGCCTGATCCTCCTCCGTCTCGAACACCTCCACCTTCCTCGCCGCCGATGATCTCTCTGCCTCCATCTTCGCCGCCGATTTCTCGAGATCCGCGCCGATCAGTGAAGGTGGCGTAACTTCGAAGCGCGTACTGGTGTCACTGAGCCTGCGCTTTATACTTATTCTGTCAAACGACGTCGCTTTAAGGCACTTAAGGAGTGAGAAAATAATTAAATAATGTAAGAAGCATATAAAGAGTTTCATTTTGATATTTTTTTTTGAAAGAATTTTTATATTTAATTTAATCAAGAGAAATTTATATTCTGCATTAAACTAAGAGTAAGGCATAAATTTTTGATATTTAAGCAAAAAAAATTAGAAACGGTTTCAGGTTTTTAAAAAGTATTATACAGTTTTTTACGGTTAAAACTTTTTTAATATTATTAAAAATGTTTTAAATTGAAACACTGTGTAGGTACTCGAAAATTGTTTTTTTTCTCTTTTAAAATTGGGGCTGCTAAAAAATATCTGACCAGAACTAAAAAAATCAAAAGAGCTGAATTGATTGAGTTTAAAATCAAAAATCTACTGGTTCGGTTTTAATTTATAAAATTAAAATTAATATAAAAATTAAATTAAATTAAATTGAAAATCGGTTGATTTGGACACGTTGATTGTTTTAGGTCATTGATCTTTATTAATCAATGTTATATGAGTGGTTTAATTAGACTCTTATCAATCATCTACGATTCTTGATTAATTATTCAACCTGATTTATTTTTTAATTAATCCTAAAAATTTATTGTCTTCCCGACTAGTGTAGTGTCTGACGTTGTTATTAATTGAGCTTAAATGTATTGGACCAACAGAAAATAAGTGAACACCAAGTAAAAATGTGAAAATTTCATGAAAATTATATGTGAAAGAATTGAACCAAAAACTAATAAGTCAAAACGACCTAAAGTGTGAAAATTTCATGAAATTCAGTCAATATAAAATTAAATCGATGAAAAATAGATTTAAAATCGACTCGAACCAAAATTTATCTATTCAGTTTGAAGTTGATTAGGTTTAAAACCGAACCGTGAACCGTACAGAAGCAGGTAGAATAGTGTATCCGTGTAACCAAACAGAAGCCAAGAAAACCCTATACGCGAAAATGACATATATAAGGAAGCTGAGAAACAGAAACGAAAGCAAGCGTCGGCGAAAATGCAGATCTTCGTGAAAACCTTGACTGGGAAGACCATCACGCTCGAGGTCGAGTCCAGCGACACCATCGACAATGTCAAGGCCAAGATCCAGGACAAGGAAGGTTCCATTTCCTCCGATTCAATTCCTTAAATTTCACACCTTTTTCGATTTTTCCCATCATTTCGATAATTTCTTGTTTGGGTTTTGTCAGGAATTCCACCGGACCAGCAGAGACTGATCTTTGCCGGGAAGCAGCTCGAGGATGGACGCACTCTCGCAGACTATAACATCCAAAAAGGTCTGAACTTGATGTTATTTTTGTTTACCCAGAAACGGATTTTGAATTTTGATGTTTCTGATTTTAAGTTCATAAGCCTTGGAAGCCTCGTTTATGCGTTGGGTATAGCTTGAAATGTGATATGGTTTTGATTGATTGTAGAGAGATAATTGCTTGTTTTCCCCAGAAATGAAATGCAAAATCTTGAATTTTCCCTTTGTTTAGTTGAGGAACTAGAGTCTCCCTCCGGAGGCCTTTTTTGATATTTGTATCTTTTGGGTTTGAAACATGTGAAATAAAGTATTGGGTGTAGATGAATCTTGATCTATGCCTATGATTTTTTGGTTTATGCAAAATTTTGAATTTGTGTTTGTTATTTGAGGCGTGTTTGAAATTTGTATCTTTTGGATTTTCCGCACATGCAATATGCGTAGGAGCTTTGTTTCAATCTTGTTAATGTATGAGATTTATCTGGTTTTTGAGGGCCATGTGAAAGATTGTTTGGGTTGTTAGTATATGATGACATATCCATAAACTGGAGAGAAACTCCTACCCACAATGCCATCATGGTGTTCAATTTCAATCAACGCCACAAATGGTGTTATACTCCAATCCTATGCCAAAAGTTAGCATTTTAATGATAGAGCGAACTAGCTTTTCTGCGTGACTAACTTTCGGTGCATGATTGGAGTTTACCTTCTTTTTGGTTTTAAAGTAATGACATTTTACTTTGTCATCATGGGTTTGAGTATAACCCCATTTGGTTTTGAAATAGCGGCATTTTGGCATCATGTGTTTGAGCTGCTTAAAATTTGTTTAGCTTTGCTGATTTGAGGCGGTGTACTGGTATTTGTGTAGAGTCAACCCTGCACTTGGTTCTGAGGCTTCGTGGTGGTATCATTGAGCCATCGCTGATGGCATTGGCGAGGAAATATAACCAGGACAAGACCATCTGCCGCAAGTAAGTCATCGAATATGAAAATTTCATTCATTTCCAAATGAAGTAAAATGAGTACGAAAATTGCATTTGTATCCATATGAAAATTTCATTGACCATCATATTTGTTGCAGGTGCTATGCACGCCTACACCCCCGTGCTGTTAACTGCAGGAAGAAGAAGTGTGGTCACAGCAACCAGGTGCTTTTACTTTTCACAATAGTTGCATGTTTCTTAGAATTGCCAAATCTTCACAAATCTCTTATTTACTCTCTTGGATTGAAATGCAGTTGAGGCCGAAGAAGAAGATCAAGTAGACGCCTTCTTTTTGGAGCGCTGTGTTGTGGAGTTGTCGCTCTGTTGAGGCTTTCCGGACTATGGCTTCACTATACCCATTGCTCCTATGTTTCTAGGGAATTTTTGTTTTGAACTCTCCAGTGTGTTTGGATTTTGTTTTGATGTACTGTTTGGTACATTTTGGCTTGAAGTTCTTATTTTGAATGCATAAACAATTTTGTCTGCTATATTATGATTGCATCTTCAGGGTCCCTTACCCTTATCTGTTTAGTTCCCTGTTTCTTTAATTTATAAAGAAAGTGATGAAAGATATGTACATTTCCTAGGATTCATATGAAGGTTTGGAATGACCTGGGGTGTTCATGTGGGGTCTGTGGAAGGCTCGAAATGAGATGTTATGGTCCAGGAACTGCTTTCTCAGCTGAGTGAGTGCTTCTTGAGGCCATAGCTCAATTTAGTGATTGGATTTATGCTAATTTTGTGCCAGATGCATGTGTGTTCTGTCCGAGGATGGAGGGCTGGACGCGACCTCTGACGAGGGCCATTAAAATCAATGTGGACAGAGCGACATCAGTTAACAAGGTTGCAGTGGGTTGCATAGCCCGGAATGAATTCGGTCAAGTAATGTGTGGGAGGGGTTTTGGTTAGATAAGGAGTTTGGACCCGAGTTAAGTAGAGGTTTGGGTGATTCCAAAGACGTTAGATTGGGAGGCGAGTTTGTTTTTTGAAACAGTGGTATTTTTATTCTTCATTATACAGCTTATGTATTAACTAGAACTATGCTTTCAAATTTTGATTATAATATTGATGGGGAATGTCCCATCTTTTTTAATTGATCCTTATAATGCTGATCTTTTGTAATGAATTCCGTTTTCCTAAATAAAAATTATTTTGAATTTGAACCTTTCTCCCATATTCTTGGTCAACCAACAATTATGGACCAAAATCACATGAAACGCCACGTCACCTTTCCCTCCAATCTCGCATCATCACCCGCCGCCGTGCACGGTCCCACCTTGGGCATTTTGATGAAAAACAAGGGTAATTTGGGTACTTACTTTTAATCATTTGGTTGACGATGAAGTATAGTATAGTAGAAGATTGAAAAGTATGATGATTGTGGTGTTCGGACAAGAATTTCCGTGTCGCTGCGTAGAAATGATGATTGAGCTGTTCGGACAAGAACTTCCGTGTCGTTTCGTTCAGACATGGATCTCGCGGGCCCACTCCAGTTCACGTGCGCGGAGCCTACAATTCAATGCACACGAGTCTTATTGGGTGCTGTTAAAACATGAAATAAATATTAAAATTCTTTTATTTGACCTTGATTTTTTCAGCACCATTTGAATTAAGACTTATTCCACTCCCAAATTAACTTTACCTTTCATGCAAATTAATTTGAAATTAGTGCATTGTACTAATTATTAAAAAAACATTTACTGATAAAACATGAGAATCAATCAGATAAAAGTAAAAATCTTTTGAAAGGAAACTTATTAAAATACCAAATGATACTGTTTGTACGTTAAAAAAATGAGTCTGTTTTGACATAAAGAAAATTCTCTTATAAATTATTTAATAAATCTAAATTTACGGGGTTTTAAATATTATTAAGTCACCTTCAAAAATTGTCGACGATTTTGACTTTTTGTGGTCTGTACCCTTCGCCTGTGGCGATTTGGGTTGTTCGTCGAAAATCGACAATGTCTCACGACGGCACAGCTCTGCCAGTGAGGGCTTCTAGTACGGCGACGGTTTCGGGTCTTGTGGGGGTAGCTGGGCCGACGGT
>JAYMTP010001405.1:0-24234 GCA_036897365.1 Geranium brycei | reverse complement strand
CTCTCCTGGTTCCAGCGCTGCGGCCACAAAGCCGTCGCCTTGGTCGGAGGCGCCACCGGAAGGGTCGGCGACCCATCTGGGAAGAGCCTCGAAAGGCCCGAGCTTGATGTGGGTACGCTCGAGAAAAACCAAGCGGGTATTGGGAAAATCGTCACTAGGATTCTGGGTCAAAACCCAGATGGTGATTTTGGTTCTGACCCTGATTCTTTTTTGGTTTTGAATAATTATGATTGGTGGAAGGAGGTTAGGTTGCTGGATTTTCTGAAGAATGTGGGTAGGTATGCGAGGGTAGGGACGATGATGGGCAAGGAGAGTGTGAAGAAGAGGTTGGAGTCTGAGCAAGGTATGAGCTACACAGAGTTCACATATCAGCTGTTGCAGGGTTATGATTTTGTGCACTTGTTTGAGAATGAGGGTGTTAATGTTCAGATCGGGGGTAGTGATCAGTGGGGTAATATAACTGCTGGCACCGAGCTGATTCGGAAAATTCTGCAAATTGAAGGAGCTTATGGATTGACGTTTCCACTTCTGTTGAAGAGTGATGGCACCAAGTTTGGGAAATCAGAAGATGGCGCGATCTGGTTGTCGCCAACTGCATTGTCTCCGTACAAGTTTTATCAGTACTTCTTCTCTGTGCCGGACGTAGATGTGGTGAGGTTTATGAAGATATTGACTTTCGTGGACATGGAGGAGATAGATGAGATGGAGAGGGCGATGAAGAGGCCTGGTTACGCGCCCAATTCGGTGCAGAGGAGGCTCGCTGAGGAAGTTACTCGGTTTGTTCACGGGGAGGAAGGTTTGAGCGAGGCTCTTAAGGCCACTGAAGCGTTGAGGCCTGGAGCCGAGACCAAATTGGATTGGAAGGCCATTGAGGCTATTGCTGAGGATGTGCCGTCGTGTTCTTTAGCTTATGACCAGGTTTTGAATCTTTCGCTTGTTGATCTTTCGGTTAGTTCTGGTTTGTTTGAGAGTAAATCCGCTGCTCGGCGACTGTTGAAGCAAGGGGGGCTTTATTTGAACAACAAAAGAGTTGATAGTGAAAATAAGAGCGTTGAGGCTCAGGACATTGTGGATGGGAAAGTTCTCTTGCTATCTGCCGGGAAGAAGAACAAGATGCTTGTACGGATTTCTTGATTGCACTGAATGTGGAATTATTTGTGAAGAACTTTTTGTTGATTGTGCAATTTTTCTCTCCTAAATAAGTGAAATTTGTGCTATATGAGTAGCTTTAACTGATTTTGGAAATTTCTCAATGGAATATTTTTTATGAGACTCAATGGAAAAATTAGTGTCCCATGAATGCAAATTGAAGGAAGTCCCTTATCTCCCATGATGCTAAGCTTCTGTTATTTTCACATATTTGCTTGGAGCTAGAGACTTTTACAAATAATCATTCTTTCAATGGTGATTTTCAGGTATTGACTGTTCCAAATTTTTTTTCCCCACAACTGTATTTTTATGATAAAGCTGAATAATAGATTGACTTGAGAACGTAAGCAATATTTGAAAGAAATCATGCTAGAATACTCTGTAACAATGGGAACTTTGACCTTCCTGTCCTGTATTTTGTATGCAGTCAACAGATTCTAGCGACTAAAACAACAATAAATCCCATGTATTGAGATCTCAGTAATCATTTCTGTTTCCCATGAATGTTAAAATGTAGGCATCAAATTGCTATTTTTTTCTGTTATAATGTGAATTGCAGGTGGGATCCTGATTGCAAGTGTCTAGGAAATGAGGTCTTGCTACTCGGGGGACTACCCATCAATTCACGAGAATGGAAGAAAAGGTGAGACCATTCTGGAGCCATTATTAGAGTTTCGATATAATACTTTTTATCCAGGTACAGCATACATATATTATAACAAAGCACAACATAAGTAATTGAATGAAACGAAACAACATTAACTTTCTCAGCAACATGAAGAGTATGGCAATTTAGTTAGAAGACTATTTAGACATCGCGATCTCTCTTGCATTCTGGAGGCATTTTGGAGAACCTGACTCGATCAGTACAGTAGTTGTAGATGGTATACCTACGACGGACCCACTTGAGCCACCTGTACTGCAAGGAGTCAAGATCTCGGTAAGCCTTCTGATCCCACCACCTTTTGCCCTGTGTCTTGCAGTACTTTTCGTGCACCGAAGCCTCGCACCCGTCTATGTGGAACCCCTTGTAGGATGCCACAAAAGGCGCCTTGGACCAGTCCGTCTTCTCCAGGCCACCTCTGGTTGCCCAGTCATCCGCGTTCCACAGGCTTGAGTATAGCTTCATCGGTTGATTGAATGGGAAACTGACCCCCAAATCTTTGCTGTTCTTGAATATCCTTATAGGCACATCATCCACAAAGAACCTGTAACATCATGAAGAGATTTTCCATTTTCAATTTCAATATGCGTTTGTGCTCCATAGAAGAGAGTGGTTCTAACTTACACTATCTGGTACATGTTCCAGAGAACGGAGTAGGTGTGGTAGGCCTTGGTAGGATCGAACCAGAGAAATATTCTTTGTTCCCGGTCTCCTTTACCTCCAGTGAACACATTTGTCTGCAAAATGTAAGGCTTCCCGGTCCTGTTCCCCAGGAACTCAAAGTCTATCTCATCATGCTCCGATTTTTGAGAAGATAGCTGTGAACACAATCAAACACTCACAGTTAGTCAACGTAGGAATCATATCACACACAATATGTAATGTAACAAAGGCAAGGAAAGAGGAGGAGCTCACGTAGAAAGCAGTGACAGTTCCAGCTGAGTCTCCTGCAACCATCTTGATGTGCATACTGAAGTGACCAAACAGGTACGAGCCCTTGGATTGAAACCCAGTTCCTTATTGACACAAAATAATCGTTAAGGATTAAACTGACGAGTTAAGCTGGAAATGTTGCATGAGACAACACTCACCTGTATATTTGTCCAGAAGAAGCTGAATCTCAGAACCACCATTGTAGTACTTGATGTGGTCAAAAGCCCAAGTGGGTACATAGTTGGTAGAGAATTGTACATCTCGTGCCTTCTTCAGACCAGCGCCACTTGCCACAGAGGAGAAGAGCAAGAGACTCAACCAGAGAGTCCACACAAGAGAAACCATTCCTGTGGCTACTATCTTTGATTCAGGTATTCATATGTAGGGCATAAACTCTATTTATATACATAAATTGCATTATTTTACTTCGTTATTAGCATATTTTTGTCCAGAAGCAATGTGCTTTATAATGCACGTGCACTTGAGTCACTTGGAGGGAAGATCACAGTTGACTCAATCCATCTCCTAGCTACTACTCAATTTGCATTTCAAACTTATATCTGAATTCTGATGATTGAGTCATTGACAGTGAATTTGGGTAATTGGGTTCTTTTTTTTCCATTTCATGATTGTTATGGTTATTTTGACCATGTTCTTAAAAGTTGTAAAATGTAGATCTTTATATTGTGCTTAAACATGCCATGACATAAAATTGGGGATGTAACATGTACTGTGAAAATAAAACTCTGCAGGTTGCTTGTACAAGTCCAAACAAAAGCAGAGCACATGAGCTGATAATGGTGTGTTTTTATGAGGTCAAAGAGAGGAACATGGAATTGAAGAAGAAGATTGCAGGCTAGATAGACCCCAAATCCATGTTTTCTTAATCTAATGTCTATCTTAATCTCCACTCAGGAGACTGACTGGCAATGGAGCAGCATGACAGGTGGGAAAAGCAAGAAAGAAATGAAAATGTCTAATTAGGCAACCCCCACAACAATTCAGGAAAGTCAACCATCTACATCTCATATAAGACCTGAGGAAGCTCAAATTATAACTGGGAAGCATTAGACTGGAGATACACAGGGATTATAATAGGGCAGGTTTAATGATTTCATCTCCTATCCATAAGATTGGGGATGTCGAGTCCTTACCGGGCTCATAGCATTTTGTCTCTATAAAATGGTGACATGACGGATTAGCAATCTCATCCTTATTCTTCAAATCGTTATATTTGATATTTGTCATCCCTGAAAATAGAACTTGATGTATATGTTTGTTCAAATTTGGTAGCATATTATAACAATACTGAACATTATCGAGGACGAGTTGAAAAATAAATCTAAACAAAAAAATGTTTGTGTACTATTTAGTATTTACTAATAAAATGAAGGGATGACGGGGGCAATGAATTCAAACGCCGGAGACAACGCCAAAGATGAGGCCGAAGCTGGGTCTGGTCGGAGGAGGAGGATTTGACTTTATTTATTTTCTTGTAATTTTATTAATTATTTACAATATTATTATATTAATTAAGATTTGAACCGGTTAGACCAATAAATCTGATTTGAACTACTTAGTTCAATTCTATTTTTTCAATTGAACCAAAAATAGTTTAGGTATATTAGACATTTAAAGGTAGATTGTCACAAAAAAATTGTCATGTACTAAAAAAGAGAGAAAATTAGTTAGGGTATGAAAGTGTCATTTCGCTATAGTTAGGTATAATAAAGTGTTATTATCCCTAAAGTGAATATTATGAATCAACTTTAAAACATTGTACAGTCCAGGATATACAATATCTACAAAGAAAACCCAAGACACTTTCATGAGTAATGCAATTACATGGAGGATATTTCCAGAATCCTTTTGCTCCATCAAACTGATAACAAAACTATCTATTTATTGCACTCATGGATACAAAATAGTTGTAATGATTTACTCACCAAAAACAGCTCTACAATTACCAGCAAAAGATGGCAATGGAGAGAATTCAAAATTCAAACCCTACCATTTATCAAAATTATGCATAAAAAATCAAAAATCAAAATCAAAATTCTCTATATGTCCTGAATGTTACAAAACAACCCGGTTTCCTCTAGAACAGCAACCAATGTTTCTTCCTCGGCTTTGGCTGCACTTGAGCATCTGCAAAACCAGAACTTAACTTGTTGGTTTTGTAATGCACTTTTATATGAGGGTACCTCAGAATTATGTTTTGATGAGGGAACTAACCTCGGAGTTCATATAACGAATTGTAATGTACCTCAGACCAGAAACTTAACCAGAGCTCTGCATTTCATATAGAAAAAAATTATAAAGGAAATAAAAACATTTGAGGTGAAGACTATATTTATTCTATCATGAACCTCAATTGAAGTTTTCAAACATAGTCTTGTATTTGAACCTAACATTTAATCTATATCATATAGACACGTGAAGCGCCTTTTTCTAGGAGTGCACCTTAATTAATTTAAAACTCAACCTAGCCTGCTGTTCCAACCTATATATATATATACACATATGGGTTGTCTACAATCACTTTCAACAACAGCAACAACTTTTCCAATCTTACCTCGCACGGGGGTCTGGTGCTGTGGTGTAATTTCTATAAAACAAGTATCTCTGAATGAAGTCAAAAGGCATATCTTCGCTGCAAACTGCACATAAAAAGGCCGCGTGAGGCAACACAAGCTTCATATTTAAGTTTGAACAGATGTTACATTTACTGCTACTGAAATTTTCCTTCGTTTATGTTCATGCTATTCATTCAGTAACAAGCAACTGTTTCGATTTTCACTCGAGGAGGCCTGAAACTATCTTATTGGTTTGTGTGAATGCACATCAAGGATAGAAGATGAACACCTTTTTAAAACATCCATTTTCATGCACCATCTATGTTTTTAGGGAAAAGTATAGATTAATACACCCAACTATACACATTTTCCACTTAACTATCCCTAACTAAGATTTGGGTCATTTAGATCCACCAAAGTTTCATAAATTCCCACATATTAAATTTTTGGATGTAAAATGTTAAGTTTTAAAGTGAAAACTCTAAAAATGCCCTTTTACTAAAAGTCTAATTTTTAAACCTAAAAATCTAATTTTCAAATCTAAAAATATAATTTTAGATTTTAAAATTAAAGTTTTAGATCTGAAAATTAAATTTTTACTCTAGGGCATTTTCGTCTTTTCACTTTCAAAATTAACATTTTCCATCCAAAAACTTAACATGTGGAAATTTATGAAACTTGGGTGTATCTGAATGACCCAAATCTTAATTAGGTGTAGTTCAGTGAGTATAGTTGGGTGTATTTATCTGTAGTTTTCCCATGTTTATATACATAAATCACTCAAGAATCGAGCAGAAAGGAACTAGACCTTATCGGCAGCAGCTTGTAAGGTAACATGGTCACCCCATTCACCAGATCTACAAAAAAGAGAGTAAATTAGCATAGGAATTAAATGTAGACGAATTAAATGAACATTAATTAACAGATGTAAAGGACTATTGCACCGAATGAGAATAGTGATTCTTGAAAAAATTCCATACTTGGCCATTTTCTTGTAATAGCGTTTATACTTCATTGGAACATAGCTTTCATATGAAGATCTGTTGTCTTTCAGCTGAAACGGGAGGGAAAAAATAACGGTAAAGCAATCAAACTCATATCAGTCTCGAAAGGAACTTGCATCCGCATGAAAATTCAGCGATAACTACAAACCTGTTTGATGATCTCTTTCCGGACATGCTTGTGATACTCAGGAGACTTGTACAACTGATCTGAAAGTGCACGAAACTACAAGAGAAACAAAATAAATCAATAAAGCTCACGAGCAACATTTCCGCGTTACTTAGAATCAATCACAAGTCACACCTGACAATTTCCATCTCCGGAGACCTTCACTTCATATACGCGATAAACATTGAGCCTGAGAAAATAAGAAGTTTACTTAATACCGTTACCAAATATGAGAAACAAACAGAATATAAGTTCTACAACCAATGACTCCATTCTCTCAAGATGGACACCTAAATAACATACGGAGCCTAAGGTGTATATTATTGCCAAGTACAAGATATATACCTCTGAGTAAGCCGCTGGTGATCCAAACTGGCATCATTTAAGTTGGGGATGTATGTATTTATCCGCGGAATGTGCTGAAATTTTCAGTCAAAGCTATAATTGATTCGAAATAACTTCCTAACAAATCCAAAAAAAGAACACTCCCAACAACATATTGCAGGACGCCATATAGTGAATAGAGTTTTGGCTATAAGATTCAAATGACATGACTTATGTCTCCACGAGTGGGAGGGGGGATTTGAGGTAACCCCGAACTCTAAATAATAATTTCAAAAATAAAATAAAATAACCAAACCATCAGAAAAGTTTAAAGATGGCACAGTTTCGTGGTTTAACATTAGAAAAGGGCTTCACTAAATTAGATATTCCAAAATAAGAGTCCATTTTCCTTTTGAGGAAGTGAATTATGCATAGATTACCAAACAAACCCCTCTTGTGAGTTAGTTATTGCCTCATGTCGTGAGTATCATAGCAAGTGGTCCACTAACTCTTCATTTTGTCAGGAAAAGAAATACAACACTTATTTTGGAATTATGAGAGCAGTATTTGGAACCAGCACTAAATTGAACAATAGATACAAATCCAGAAAATTGCAAACTCTAAGACTATGATCCATGTAAGTCACTTAACTAACAAAGGTTAACAACAAACTTACAGGCACAGGTGCGAGGTTCGTGAGGCGCTTCCCGATTGCGCCATCTAACTTGGCATATTCTTCCGATAGTACAGCAGCAATCATGTGGTCATCCTCGGTAGATTGCTGGCTGCTCATGGAAGTCGAGCTAGAAGACTCACCCACATAATAAGTCCCATTTCTCATAATAATGACCGAAAAGCTGCTGGTGTGTTCTTCACAAAGTAATCAGCAACTACGGCCACCCTCTGCTGCTAAAACGCCATAGAAAAACACTTATATCAGTTTCTATGATTCCTGACTGTGAACTTGATTAAAAAACTATCAAAAGAAAATAATTCATTAAATCTAATTCTAACCCACATTATGAATGACGAAAGCCTATGAATACAAACACTAGATACAGGTTCACAACATGTTGTTCCTAGAAATAGTTTTGAAAAATTGTTAAGATATTGATTGAAAAATATTGTAAGAAGACACTGAAAACTACCCAATATATAATATTGATGCCTATCTTCATATGCTCACTTTCAAATAATGGGATGAGTGAGAGAATATATTCAAATTCCCCAAACATAATCAACTTTAAGAGGGCAAGTTCAACCCTTGATGAATTCAGATAAACCTTTCAATATTAATGAGTTGGGGACAATAGAAGTGTACTCAATTGATGTGTGCATCAACAATTGAGCCAATTAAAAAAAACCACTAATAAAGCAAAATATAGGGTACCCAGAACCCAAGTGCGGCACAGGAATCAGATCGATTGAGGAACACAAAACCCAATTGCTATTAGGTTTACAAATAATATCTGATCCATTGATCGGAGACAAAATCGTTACCTCGGATAGCCCAAATCTGGTCTGATAATGGATTGGACAGTTGAGTAGAGGCAGACACGAAATGAATTGACCTTTCTGTTCTTGGAAAGTAAATATTTTGGTATGTTGTGAAATAGATTTCAATGTCCGAAGAAGATAGTTGGAGGAGACACAATCAATTCAATCTACGCGGACACGAATGGGTCTTCGGTTTGGTTGGTTGGCTTTCGCGGTTTATCAATGACAAAAGTCAGGGACAAAAATAAATAAAAAACAATTGAAAACGAGTGTGATTCAAGTCACTTGCTCACTGATCTCTACGCGTGTCGTTTTGGGTAGCTCTCACAATCCGACCTATTATACGTACACATGCTCTATTTTGGGTCCACACGTGCAATATCACTAGGGTTTTGTAAACTCATATTTATTGTTGTTCATTTCGGAGAAAATTGTTTACTCTGATTTTCATTTGATTTTAAATAAATTTAGAGTTAAGTTTGTGTTTGACTCAAAAGAGACAGTGAAGTTTGAATTTAGTTTTCAATTTAATTGACATCTGAGTTTGACTTAATGGTTAAGTGTTTGAAAGACTTGTTCCAAACATTTCACACTGAGACTAATTTATATTTCTCAACAAATTTGGTTCAATTTTAAATATGTTGGTTTTTAGTTTGGTTCAATGTTATAAACCGAATTTCATGAAATTCTTATATTTTAGATGGTTTTGATTTAATATTTGACTTACCGGTTTTTGGTTGGATTTTCTTTGAACCTATTTTAATGAAATTATCACATTCTTGCCCGATCTCGACTTATTTATTGTTGGACCAACATTTTTAGGCCCGATTAATAAATATCGATGATTTAAAATGAGTCATGTGTCTAAATCGATCGATTTTCAGTTCGGTTCACCTTTCTATGAATTGAATCTTAATCGATGGAGTTTGGTTCGGTTCAATTTCAAACCAAATCAAGACAATTTTATTCAATTCGATTATTTTCAAATCGGTTTAAGTTAATTCGGTTTGATTTAATTCCATCAGTTTGGTTAGTTTTGCGGAGCAAATATGAGCTGAGCCCAAGTTACGCCTGACTCGCATTGGGCTTGGAATGGGACAGTTGGGCCAGGCTTCAGCATCTAGACCTCGGCCCAAAACTAGGCCCGGAACGCGGTCCAGCCGAAAAGTAACGGTTGGCAATACCAAGAAACAAAACCATGAGCCAGCGCAGCGGTTTAAGGCAACCACCGTGGATCGCCGCCTCTCCCAGGTTTCACTGTAACTGTATTTGTCGGGTTTCGAGTTCCGACGGTTAAAGATATCAATTATTCTATTTATTATAATGTAACTCTGCTACGTATCAATCAGCACGTGGGATCCACAAAAGTCAACTCTAAAATACAAACAGTGCCGCTTCTAGAGTAACGTACGGTATTTGTACATTTATACCCTTTCAAAATCTCATTTTTCTTTAATATTAGTTTGGCCCCACAACTTTCTTAAACTCCAACATTTAGTCTCCCTGAAATCTTCACATTAATTAACTTTTTAACTATTGTTAAGAAGGGATTACTCAAATGAAAATGATTCATGTGGTGTTAACTAAGGAAGGACTCATTTCAGCCGTTTGATGTTTTAATCTTAATTATTTATTATATAAATTTAACGGCTGAGATATTTTTTGAACTCCTATCTACCCTTACAAGTTACTAGCATAAAGGCTAAACCCACCCAAACAACCCGAGCCCATACTCACCGGGCCAACAAACGAGATGATATCAATTTTGCAAACTTTAAACTTATAACCTCTCAACAAAAAGTGTGAATCTTAAACCGTTGGAATGTTTTTTTGAGGATATCTCGCGTTCAATTTAATGCTAATGTGTATTAACTGAAGTCAAGATCAAGAACATGAGTAATTTGATGGTTTGAAGTGAATTCTATTTGTTAGGTTGAGGCTACATTAATCTCCTTAAGTCTTATGTTGTTTTCAAATTAATTTTGTAGATATTTATGTTGAACGAATGGATGCTATCAAAAAATTATTTTTAAATATGGTTGAGTCGTTATCTCTCTCGATTAAGTATCTAAAATATAATAAATAAACAGTTCTCAAATGTCATAAAGTGAAAATAATAATTACGTCATTACAAACAAAATAATATCAATCATTATAGAAAAAAGACAAATATCCATGATTGAACTTCCAAAAAAGTGTCGTCACGACAAATTATAACAACATATTAATTGATTGTTCTAGTTTATTCGGATTGAAACAGATCTTGCCACGTGGAATTCCGACAAAATTAGATTATTGACAAATAGATAACTGGTAAGCCGTTATTAAGTCTAACTGATAATTCTTATACATAGTTGAGTCGTTATCTCACTCGATTAAATATTTAGAATGTAATAAATAAACATGTATGATCAAACGTCATACAGTGAAAATAAAATTACGTCATTACAGATAAAACAATATCAATCATTACAAAAAATAATATTAATGATTGAACTTTCAAAAGAAGTCGCGTCACGACAAATTATATCAATATATTAATTGATCGATCCAATTTATTCGGATTGAAACAGATCCTGCCACTTAAAATTCCGACAAAATGCAGTTATTAAGTTATAAACAGATAACTGATAAGTCGTTATTACATCTAATTAAATTTGCATGTATAGATGCTATTCATATAACGAATCGGAAAATCTTATTCACACAACGAATCAAAATATCTTACTATGTATAGTAATTAACCTTAAAAAGTTAAAGTACCATCAAAATAAAATAATTGTGATCATCTTAAGAGGTAGGGGTGCACATGAAAAACATTTGCTACAAAGAGATTAAAATGGAAAGATAAGATAATTAGGGGAGACATTTGAAGCATTTAATAATTAGAGAAAGTAACACACCCCAAAATGGCAACTTTAACAGAGGAAAACAAGAAAAACAAGTAACATTTTCTAGAGCCTTTGGATCCTCCCATTATATAAATAACACATTCATTAATCTACACATCTCAATCAATCCATTTCCCTCTTATCTTCTCAAAGTGTTGTTCAAATCTCTTCAAAATCAGTGTTAGTGAAAACCCACTTAATCACAGCACAATTTTTTTTTCTTCTTCTTCTTCTTCTTCATATAGTTATTTATTTATGGTCGGTCCAGACTCCAAACCATTGAATGACACATGATCTTGATTTGTTTGTAGATTTGGGAAGGAGATTAATACAAACAAAAAAATGGGTTCCGACAAAGAGGAGACACAGACAGAGACAGAGACACCAATATGGTACGTTGGTCGTGTAATAGGAGTCCCTTCTGGTGACACGCTGAGGCTCGCAGCGCCGAAGCAAAATCTAGACAAAACGGTGTCCCTTTCCTCTATCAAAGCTCCCAAACTGGTTCGTCTTCTTGTTCACTTCAAATTGTTCATGGGTTCTCATTTTTCTTTGGTACCCAACAACTTAAATATCACAGTACAAGTGCTGTAGCAATCAGTTTGAGTTTTTAGGTGAATCGGGTTTTAAGATTATTGAATAATGCGACGTGGTGATGCTTTTAGGCTGGGAGCAGTGACGGTGAGGACGAAGCTTATGCATGGGAGAGTAGGGAGTTTCTGAGGAAGCTCTTGATTGGGGAGGTTCGTACCAAGAAGAGTTTTTTTTTTTTTTTTTCTTATCAGCAAATCAGGAAAACCAGGGAATTGTGTTATCAGTATTTTAATCCTTTTGTCAGCATTTGAAGGAAAACCCACATGTACTAAGATTCGAACTCAGGACTTCGCATATGTCTGTGTGAGCTCCTGAGTTCAATTTTAATCTCATGTTTAGGTGTTGTGAATTGCATGAAATGATTTTGGTTGCAGGATGTGATTTTTAAGGTAGATTTCATTTCCAGCAAGAACAGAGAGTTCTGTTCTGTTTTCATGAACGACAACAACGTGGCTTGCTTGCTGGTCTGTCTAGGCTTGGCCAAGGTATATAATTATTTCTGGTTTTGTTTCCTTAATTTCTCGCATTTTGTGATTAACATGTGATTCATATTAATTGTTTTTGCAGGTGAAGAGACAAACTCATGAGACCCCATACCTGGCTCAACTTCACCGGCTTCAGGTTCAAGCTAAGCACCACCGTTTAGGGCAGTGGAGCCAGGTAGGTTCATTTCATTTTGAAACTGTTGTATATGTAACTGTTCTCTGCTTTATTTTATTTCTATGGACAGCTCAATCAGAAAATAAAGTAAATCTACTTAAGCATAATCTGGCAGATATTATAAATTAGAAATAAAAGAAAAATAACCCATAACTTTGCCCCTTTATTTAAACTAGTCCAAAATCTCATGTATGTTTATCATGTGATCCACCAAAACTCGAACTCTAATTCTTAAAGGAGAGAAAACTAGAAAATTCATCTCGAGCAACTAGACAAGCCCTGGTCGATAAAATCCAAAATAATACTTCTGTTGCCGAGACTTGAACACATGTTCTCTACTTCACCAATGTGTCTCAAAGTGGTCTGATCAATCATGAACTTGGGTGGTGTAACTAGTGCTCTAAAAAATTCCGAACTTGTTCCATTAATTTCTAATTAGTTATTTATTATCTTTGATTAATTCTTAATTCAATTAATTCTTGACTAGTTTTTATAAGACCGTCTCTTCTTAACTAGGGCCTAATGTGTTTTTAAACCATCGGACATAAACTGATTTTCAGTAGAGATGACAAAAGTCTCCGACGGGACATGAGATATGAGAGGAGAATCACTAAACTTGCTCTGAACCCGTGCCGTTGTCATTCCTGGAGTCCATTTGATGTTAATTGTAACTCTCTCTCTCTCTCATTTGAACTGTGCAGCTTCCTAGTTCTCGAGAGTCCATTGGTGCGGGCAGTTCGAGCAATGTAAACTCCATAGAGCAGTTGGTCCAGAAGAAAGGAAGGCCTTGCAAAGCAATCATAGAGCACGTCAAAGACGGAAGCACCCTCAAAGCCTACTTGCTCCCCGACTTCCATTTCATCCAGATGCTCGTCGCCGGTGTCCAAGTAACAACATATCTAATGATCACCTACATTAGTTCTCCAACACCATCTTCCCTCAATCCCCTCAAAACCTGTTTGTTCTTGCTAGGCCCCGTGTTCGGGAAGAATCGAGTTCCCTAATGTAGAGGCCTCCTCCGCCGCTCCCTCTGGCTCGCTGACGCCAGCAGAAAGATACGCGGCGGTCATGCCACCGCCGCCCGAGATGACCTCTGAGGAGTTTGGGAGAGAGGCCACGTATTTCGTGGAAACGCACATTTTACACAGAGATGTGAGCTGCACTCTTTTTCCCTTTTTTCTATTCTAATAGTATAAAACATGTGTTTATGCGCGCGCGAGAGCTCGGGTTTAGGTCCGTGTTGGAAATGCAGGTGTGCATTGTTCTTGAGGGGGTGGATAGGTTCAACAACCTGGTTGGCTCAGTGTACTACTCTGAAGGAGACGCGTCGAGGAGCTTGGCTATGGAACTTGTCATAAATGTAAGATGTTTACACAAAATGTGTCACATACTAACATGCTGTGAACTTTGATTTCTTTTACGTATTTTACAAAAATCTTAAATTGTTATGTCAAGAGGCGATTTCATCATTTTCCAAAAAGTATATGTGTTTTGCACGAAAACAAAGTTTACAGTACCTTTTGTCATTCTTTCACACTCTTAAGTCACAGTTTTTTCTGTATTGGTTCTAACCATCGAACCCAATATGTCAATAAAGGGGCTAGCGAGATATGTTGAATCGACCGCGAGTTTCTTGGACGAAGATGTGAGGAGACAGTTGAAGGCAGCTGAAATCAAAGCGAAGAAAAATGGAATCAAGATTTGGGAAAATTTCGTGCCTCCCGCTACATGTACAAAACCGATCCATGATCAGAATTTTACAGGAACTGTGAGTCATTAGTTTCTGCTTATTTTTATACGGACAAAAATGTGCATGAATTTATGAACCATAAAATATAATGTTTTTCAAGGTTGTGGAGGTTCTGAGCGGAGACTTCATTATTGTTGCCGACGAAGCTGCGCCATACGGTTGCCCGTCAGCAGAGCGGCGAGTCCATTTTTCGAGTCTCAGGTGTCCTAAGATTGGGCATCAGAGCTCCGCACCATATGCTACTCTGGCAAAGGAGTACCTTCGCTCGCTCGTCATCGGCCGTAAGGTACTTTTAAGTGAAAATTGTAAAAAGTGACATATTATATGAAACTTGCAAAAAATAATGCGTTGATTGTTAATAGCGAAAATGTCTTGTGTGTTTGCACTTTTTTATAAAAAAATATGCAAACAATAAAACACATATTTTATTAACAGCAGCCTTTTGCAAAAGTGTCATATGATAAAACACATTTCTACAATTTTCTTAAGAATTAAATAGCAATATTGTCACTTCATGCTTATAATTTATATTTTTGGGGCATTTCATTACAAAACCTGAATGCAGTGTTTATGATCCAGGTTTATGTTTCGATGGAGTTCACTAGGAAGGTCGATCTGGCCGATGAGGACGATTCGAGAAGGATGTATTTCGGATCGGTGTTCCTTTACCCGTCTTGTCCCAACTATCAGCAGTTCGGGCCAAACGTGGCCGAGCTGGTGATCTCCATGGGTTTGGGGATGACCGTGAAGCACTTAGACTTTGACGAGAGATCCCACTACTACGAATCTCTCGTGAGGGCCGAGGAGCGCGCCATGGAGGCGAAGAAGGGGATTCACTCCTATGAAGTCCCCCCGATCGCGCACAATGCAGACCTAGTCATGGTATCAGAGCCTAAAAAACCGTGAATGAAATGCATATCAACGAGTATCGTGAAAACCGCTAACATGAATTTAAATCATATTCTGATCAGGCGTCGGCTGACGAGGCGAGGGGGTATTTCCGGTACCTGAGGGGCAGCCGGAGGCACGAGGCTGTCGTGGAGCACGTGTTCAGCGGGCACAGGCTGAAGGTTCTGATACCGAAGCAATGTTGCAGCATTGCCTTTTCGTTCTCGGACGTGAGGTGCCCGGGGCGCGGGGATCGGTTTTCAGACGAGGCGGTGGCGTTGGCGAGGAGGATGATCCTGCAGAGGGATGTGCGGGTTCGGGTGCAGGCGGTCGATAGCAGAGGGACGTTCCTGGGGATGCTGTGGGAGGGGAGTACGAACGTGGCCCTGGCGCTTCTCGAGGCTGGACTTGCCAGGATTCAGGCTGGTTATGCTGGTGAGGACAGGGTGGTCGATGGGCGTCTCGTGCTGGCTGAGCAATCGGCTAAACGGAAGAAATTGAAAGTAATTTTCATACGTTTTTATGTATCAGAAGTGTTTTACAACGTGAGAATTGAAACCAGCGACCTCATGTTTATTACATAGATTTATTTGGTGATGTTCTATTGCAGATATGGGAGAATTATACTGAGATACAAGAAATTAGTATTTCGGCTGATGGGAAAAGGCCTAAGAAAGTGATGAAGGTGCGTATTACGTATATCGACTTCTGCTTAAATTTTAGGTAAAATATTCTTATTTTGTGTTATGAAGTTGCAAGTTGAGAATGGTTGGCCAAAGAAGAGAAAAATCGACAATCTCAAGTTAAAATAATGGATCTTATTAGCTTATATTTAATAATTTATTTTCGTTTTTCTAATTCCAGCGACTCATTTTCTTCCACTCGAGCTTGTTCTTTACCCATCCGAAATTTTTTTGGTAGAGTTCTTGAAAAAAATCTTTCAACTTCGGTGTAATTTCAAATTCTTGTTTTATACTATCGAGCTTCAAGTGGGGAATGATCGGTCAAAGAAAAGAGAACGAAGGAGCTCGATCTGGAAAAAAAAAAAGAATTTGGTTTTCTTTTGTAAATTTAAATTCTAGTGTCATTTTCACTATTTTTGAAAAAATTAACGTGTTTTGCAAAATTAAATAAATAACAAGTTCAGAGCTACCTTTTTAGAATAATACACATTTTTTTTATAATTAACCTTATTATATATACACGCATACGGTACTGATCTAGTGCCAACCTACGGTGACACCTGGTAGTGCGCTGCGCTGACAGGCATGCAGACGTGGTAGACCAAAAAAAACTTCTTCCTTTCTTTCCTTCAATCCCTCGTTACATTGTTCTCCGGACGGGTAACAATTTCTCATTTATGTTATAGAATGAAACTCATCACCTTTGCGCTCCTACGTTGGTTCTCACGGTTCTCACACAATTTTTGGTTCTCACTGTAATGCATCTCATACATGTATATGCCGTTTGTCGCAGGTTCTGGTTACTGAAGTCAAGGAAGGTGGAAGGTTCTACGTCCAAGAAGTCGGTGACCACAGAGTTACTTCAATCCTGGAGAATATGGCTTCGTTGAGTCTCCAACCAGCTCCCACCTTCCACACCTTCGTTCCCAGAAAAGGCGACATTGTTTTCGCACAGTTCAGCGTAGACCACACTTGGAACCGCGCAATGGTAGCATCAATAACCCACCTACTAATTAAACACAAACTAATGCACCAAACTTCACTAATCCTCAAAAACACATTTCTCTTCTCTTTAAAGATCGTGAACGGGCCGAAGATTGTCGAGTCTCGCAACGACGGGTACGAGGTTTTCTACATAGACTACGGGAACAAGGAAGTGGTCCCGTACTCGTCGTTGCGCCCTCTCCACCACTCGCTGCCGTCCATTCCTGGCGTGGCCCAGCTGTGCAGTCTCGCGTACGTTAAAGTCCCCCAGATGGACGAGGAGTTCGGGGGAGAGGCGGCCGCTTATCTTAGCGACTGCGTTCTCGGGAAGGGGAAGGTGTTCAGTGCCCAGATAGAAGGGAGGGATGCTCGGGGGGCGGGAGGTCAGGGGAGCAGGGAATTGCCGCTTCTGGTGACTCTCGTCGATGAAGAAAGTGGGATGACCATTAATGCAACCATGTTAGAGGTAAGTGAGTTGTGATAAAATTAGTGTAGAGAATAATATTGTTGATATTAATGTCGTCTGAAGTACAACATGAAAGAGCCATTTATGTGGATCAAAAGAATATGAAACAGACTGATATTCCAACATAATGGTTTTTTGTGTGGTCAGGCTGGGTTGGCGAGGCTGGAGAGGAGAAAGAATTGGGAGTCGCGGGAGCGGAAGGTGAGGCAAGAAGAGTGGAAGCGTTACGAGGAGGAGGCAAAGGCGCGGAGGCTCAACATTTGGCAGTATGGAGATTTTGACTGGGACGACGAGCATTCGAGTCGGCCTTATGGGAACCATGATTGAGGTCGGTCTTGCCTTCGAATAAATATGTGGTGTCTATGTGAAATGTGATGAAACAGAACTGAAGTGTGAGGGACAGAGGTTTATGTATTGGACAATCGAAGCCAGTGAATAAAATATGAACATTTCTACAGATAAATGTGTCATACATTTATATTACACTTAACCTTTCAACTTTATACCCATGACTGATTTTTTTGGGAGTGAAATGACCAAAATATTTATGGAACAATGAATGAATAGGAAATGATATTTCGGTCATTTCACTCGGAAAAAAACTCAGTTAAAATTAGGCGTAGATGAGTGTCATTTTCCGTATGTTTATCAGAACATTTGTCACCTCCGAGTCCAAGGCGGTGATGGACGGACATCCGTTGTCCATTCTTTGGGGCTGAGCTCATACCCACTTGAGTATTCGTGAGGATCTGACGCCCACTGCTGCGTCGGACTAGGCGCGTGATGATGGTGATGATCAACTGCTACCGCCTCCGGTGTTGCGGGCTCGTGCACCATTGTCGGCGGCGAAGGAAAGCAACCGTTTAAGGGTGGTGGATAGGGCGACGACAACGGGTGCCCAGCTTCATGCCCAGTCGGGTATGCTACAACGTCCACACTCGGGGGCGGATACACCTGAACCGGATCTGGCGACAAACGCCCAACTTCATGTGCAATTGGGTAAGCTACACTCGGGGGAGGATATACCTGAACCGGATCTGGATCCGACGACAAACACCCAGCGTCCACACTCAGGGGTGGATATACCTGAACTGGATCCGATTCACCACTCGGGGGAGAATACACCTGAACTGCATCTGGATCCCACGATAAATTCCCAGCTTCATGCGCAATTGGGTAAGCTACAACGTGGACACTTGGGGGCGGATATACCTGAACCGGATCTGGATCCAACGACAAACACCCTACTTCATGTGTAATCGGGTAAGCTGCTACAACGTTGACACCTGGAGCCCCCGGGTATGCCTGAACCTGAGCCGGATATGCCTGAACCGGATCCGGCCTCGAGAAATGACCATAATCACCCACAGGGTACTCGGTAACACTGCCGGGCAAATTCATTCCCATTCCCAAATCTCCCCCCTTAAAGTTAACCCTATACGAGAAATTCAACGACCCGTTGGGCTTCCCGTCGACCGTACGGACCTCATAGCTCACATACCGGACAATCCCGTCCGATCCCTCGAACAGATCCAGGAACGGCACGCGGACATCCCCAATGGGCTTTTCGCCGAACACGCGACCTTCGTGCTTGAGATCGAATTGCAAGAAGAAATGGGCCGGGTCAACGACCATGGCATCGGTCAACTCAAACAACATCTCCTGGTTCCATTCCGGGTGGCCATCCTCTTCCCTGACCGTCGCCGTCCTCTGAACCTGCTGCAGATTCTCCTCCAACTCCTCGTCGGGATCGTAGCAGCCGATAGACACCTGCACGTACACCACCGGCTTCTGGAAATAATTACTCACCTTCAGATCTTTTCCGTACGTTACCTTCAGCTCTATCGTCGTCGAATCCATAATCAACAAACCCAAAATTCAATTCTCATGAATAGAAATTTAAAAAATGGCTCTGATTAGAAAATTTAAATCTTTATATATGGGACAATCCAAAAATACACATCCACGTGGACATTTCCCGGCAAGAAAACCAGGATAGTTCTTGTTCATACATTTCATCACAATGTAACAAAACAAAAACAAAAAAATCACGGTTCGTTGATTTCAAGCAAGAAAGAATTTACAGTGAATGTTACCGATATTTTTAATGGTCGCCATGATCGTCCCTGTCCAAGAATCTTGGAAGCATGGTGCTCGTCTCTAGCAACTTGGCGTCGTCGGACAAGGAGACCTTACCGAAACCTGGGTTTCTCAAGGACGTGAACTTAGACCTGTCGAGGGTGCTTCCTCTGAATCCTGTCATTTTTGACGACAACATGGGCATGACCAGTACTGCTGATGCGTTGATCGAGTCCTCTCCGAAGCCTAGAGCCATCGAGCAAGCGTTCTGCAATAGAGAAATAGAATAAAAAACCAAACTTTATGACGATAACTGTCCTATTTCAAATCTGGTTTAAGACAGAGATAATGGAAAAGCTAAATTGCAGCACCTTTGCTTTAAACATCAGCTTCCTGATTTTTTCTGGCATTTCTTGTCCATATGATCTTGGCTCTTTACTGTGCCCGTCTTCATAGTCTTTAATTTGTGGCTCTTCCGATGACACGACCAGCCTATAGAATGCAGGTGTGGCGAGGAAGCAGATTTCAGATAACAAACGAAATGTACATCCAGTTGCGTGTTAAATGTATTATATAGGGTAAGAGCTTCGACATGGGAAACGCGATGCCATACCTGTCCATTTCAGATGAAATGCCCGAAGCTGTCGCTGAAGCTAATGATGAATTATCTTTCGCTTCACCTGCTAGAGAATTTACACAATAAGTTTCTTTTTTAATCCTCACATACTCAGAATTCCAAGTAAGTTTAACAAAAGTACCTTTTGAATCGTCGGGTGCGAGTAAGGAAATGCCAATGAAAACAGACGTCATTCCTAGTAAGAACATTGTTGTCCTAAGCGCATCGAATACCTATCATGGAGTATATTCATTAGAAACCACCCTATTATTTTATGCTACTGTGACAAAACATCCATTCCAGGAAGAGAGAAAAAGGTAACAATAATCAAAAGTGTGTGTGAGAGAGAGGACCTGATATTCCTGGAAGTAGACAAACCCTGTGCAAATGGAGAAAAAAGTCCAAGCAATTTGAAACATGGGAACAATAAGGATCGCATCAAACAGTGACAATCCTTCATTCAATCTCGCCATCTGGAGGGCATAGGATATGAATAGATTCAGTAATTTGGAAATTTTTCAAAGATAAATGTAAATGACCATCTAACTGAAACGAGGAATTCGTGCAGAAACTTTTACCCAAAATCCAGCTGTGCTTAGAAATAAAAGAATCATGGAGTATGTGAACCAGCTGTGGAGATGGTAGTCGCTCGTCATTGCTAATCTTAGCAGGTTAGAGCTGTAAGAACATGCAATTATATCAGAAAATAATTTGACCATAGAAGTCCACCACCAGCATCTGAAAAAGAATGAGACACAAGGCATTGCACTTACAGAGATTTAGCAAACAACACCGAGCATGATCCTACAGCCCCCGAAACTACGGCATAGGAAAAAGGAAGCAGTGTGCGCCAATAGGGTTTAAGGTCTTGTCCAGTTATCCCAAATAGAAGCTCTCCTCTCCTAAAATATGACATGAACTCACTGTAATCTGACCAATAATTCAGGTTTGGTAATCAAATAAACTCAGAAGTGATCATTCATAAGAAGAAATCAGTTGGCTTAAAAAGCGTGATCAACTGGATCTCATACCTTAAACTACGGATAAATACTCACCTATAAATAGAGTGGTGTAAGACGACAATTAACATTAAAATCAGACAGTAAATTAGAAACGTAATGTTGCTGTATTTCTCTGCCAGCTGCTCTGGTGTATACACTGAAAAAAATGATGGAATATTTTAATCAGCAGAAGAAGCGATTACAGAGTGGGGCGCATATAATAATTCATTCCTGGATGATAAGCTGTTTTCATATTATTAACAACTATGCAATGTAGATAACCATTATTCTCATAGAGTTGTATTGTCTATGATGATGTATCTAGTAACAAAATCTTCAAGAATGGAGACACTTCTGAAAATAATTAGTCACTGCATGTACCATTCCCAACAAAAATGTGATTTTACCAACGAAATTAGAAGGAAAAAGATTGTCAAGAAAAATCTGATGACAAACTTCTTTACATCCAACGGACATTTAGTTTTCCTAGTTCTCGATGTCTCTAGTATTCCATGATACTGATGCACACATTATCTAGCACCCTTCTACTTCATTCTGAATGAAAATTTGACATGTCCTTTCATGTTTCCAAAGACAACACTTAAAGCACCACTTCACCAACCATGCTATCCATGATGATTCTGTTCACTATTCTTAATTTCTGTAATGTTCTTAAGTTCTTCCTTCTGTCTTTTACTGTTATTTCCCCCAGTATGTTCATTAGTTTACATTAAATTGAGCAAGAACAAACACCGTCCTTTAAGCCAAATACCGTACCAGGCGACTGGTGATTGCCAAAAGCGACAAGAAAAGTGTTGCCAAGAACAATGAATGCAGTGGCGATGAGTACTCTGCAAAAGAGGAAATACATAAGATATTGAGATCCATTCATCATAATATGCAACAGTTCTTGATCAAAGAATATGCTCACTTCAGGTATTAACATACTTGACAGTGACCATTGTGTTAAGCACAAAATAAGCGAATGCAATATTGGACACGAACTGAATAGATCCCAAGGCGGCAAGAAGTGACTGCAAGAAAAGAGAAGGAAACTTTTACAACTTGGAGGTACAAACCAGATCCATTTGGATCTTGAAAAGGTAAAAGGGGTTTAAATTCTCAACACAAAACTACATTTTCAACTCTCTTTTTTTATATATCACCTATAACCTTTTCAAGATCCAAAGAGTGCATTAACAGTCGGAGCTTCCAAAATTATGGCCATCCAAATGACTCATTGACTATGAGGTCATCAACATTTATTCATACTGACCTGAGCAGCATATCCAAATGAGATGAAATTAAGACAATTTCCGAAGAAGAAAATTAGGATACCTGCATAGTGCATACCAAGAGTTACATATCAAGGTCAAAACCAAGGATGTACACTACAAGTCGCACGCAATGGTAAACCTTTTCACTGAATTAAGTGGCATGTAATAGAGCATACCAACTCTCCAAGTATGGAAGTGAATAATAGGCTTTAGTGGGAGCTTTGCATTTGTTCCATCTCCATCCACCATAGAAAGTTTTTCTCTCTGCAAATAATTCAGCAGATTAACTTACACAAATTATAGCCTAGCAACACTTATTTTGGTTCGCCACTAACATTCTCTTCCAACCCACTGACAATTGACACTCTCAAGTGTTCTAATGAGTAATAATTAACGAATTATGCAGATCAGAAATAGACCATAAACCACTAGAAGAAGCTGTCACGCCCAATAAACTGTATATGCAGAAGTATACAAATTAGAAAAGCACAAGAAGATGCACGATTACTAAATACGAAAGAAACAAAGGTAGACATCACAATATAGACAGAACGAAACAAAAATGATGTCAAGTCTCTCAACAGAGTAAAGGAAGTTGAATGGCAAAGCGATTAACACACCTCATTATGGCCCAATTTGAGAAGATTGGTCCCGAAGTTAATGGCAATGCTCCCGAAGAGGTTAATGAACGCTCCAATAACCCACTCACCCATGGATTATAGAAGTCAGGTTGAGCCTGCATGCAGTTTGATATCTAAATCTTTGCTCCAATACTGATTTATTCTTACAGGTGCTGCAAACAAAGAATGCTTAAAATCTATCAAGTAGCCGCCCTTTATCTATCACTGATCCTCCAAAACCCCACTTCAAGCATTCACCTGGCACAAAAATGCACTGTTTTAGCAGCTGCATATGCTCACTGATACCATAAAATTCACAAGTGATCATCAATACACATCATACAATTTTGATAGACTCATAACCACATATCAAACATGCAAGACAACACAAAAAGAAACAAACAAATAAATTAGAACTGCTTTTTAGTCAGCTACAAAACAAAAACAAAAATTGGGAATGGAAAAGTTAACAACTAGATGGCAAAGTATAGATATACTGAATCCAGAAAACCCCATAAACCCAATCAGTAGATGGGATCAGAAAATATGAGCTTTACAGATGCATTTCTTCACCTAATCCATACCCAAACCCAGATCAACACAGAATCAGAACTCGGGAAAGCTGATTCAACCTCAGAAAGCAAAGATCGAGAGTGGGTATGGGAAAATTCTTCAAAACCAACCCAATAGACACAGAAACAAAACAAAAAAGATGCTTTACCTTGAAAAGGCTCTCAGCGTGAAGAGGGTTTCTCTTCTAAATCAATAATCTTCGATGGTTCTGGGTTTGGGGCTCTGCGGTGTATCGGATCCGAAGAACACAAATCAAGAAAATGAAACTTCTTTTTTTGCCAATAAAGTGAAATGTCAATGTGCCTGGAACTGGAAATAAGAAGTTGAATGTGATAATTTTCGAAGGTGTGTGGTAGAAGAAAGAAAGAGATAGAAAATTGAGACCTTTGTGAAGTTGACGAGTCAATTTGTGAGCAGGGACTGTTTAGTCGTCGCAGCCATCTTCAACCACCGTTGGTGCCGCCGTACTCAATCGCCAAGGTTTCTATTTTGATCTGCTACGGACGAGACCATGCTGCTCCTCTTTCTCCTTTTAAATCTAGGCCAATCGATTGTTTATTTTTAATATGTAAATATATTATGGGTAACGAGACGAGACCCAATTTATTTCAGTCCGGTTAAGGATGTCAAGTTCCTATTGGTCTTCTCGTTTCTTCTGAGGCTACGTACCTTCTAACTTGTATTTTTATTTTGGGGTCAGAATTATTTTAATACTAAAATAAAATTATAATATAACCATGGGGTAATTACACATAAGTACACCCAACTATACGTCATTCTTACATAAGTACACCCAAATATAAAACTCGATTTTGCAGTCACATAAATTACATTTCGTC